>OMLF01053427.1:0-11298 GCA_900302615.1 Holocentrus rufus
CTTTTTGAATGTGTTAACTCTCTGTTATCTTTGATCAGTCATTACTGTTGTCAGAATGTATGCTCTAGTCTGTATTTTTCTCTGAAGTCACTGGTCTGTAAAGTCCAATGCAGAAAATTTAGATTTGCAACTACTTTTCACAAAACCTAGTTACTAAAAGACGAGTAGGACCAGTAGTACACAAGAGCTATTATTGAATCTTGCACTTGATTTTGTATATTATTGCAGGATCTTGATCTACTAGAATCGTTCACACTTTGCTAGGGCAAAGAGTAACTGTTGGGCATGGCATCAGCTCACTGTCTGCACTGCAGGTTACAGTCCTCAAGGCCTTTGAAGACCTGCTCCCAGATGAACCCAATGAAGAGCAATCAGCCACTGGAGGGACTGCAAAGAAATAGAGCACATAGAACAGCAGCATGCAATGGCTGCATGGCCAGGCTGTAACCTAGTAGACTTGAAGGAATGAAACAATCGGGAAAAATACTCCCAGCAATATATGTACATGTATTGTCACCGGTTCCTGAATTTGAGTCCGGATACTTCCCCAAAATCCTCTCTATTCAGTTGCCAAGCCTCTCCTCTGTGTTCCTAATCTCCTCTGATCTCCTTTCCCTTCCACCTGCAAAAAGCCACATTATTTTGTGCCGTGTGTGCTCACATCACATTACACAAAGCAGTGGGCTGGTGATGTAATGTGTGTGTGTGTGTGTGTGTGTGTGTGTGTGTGTGTGTCATATTGTCCCATCCTCCTCCTGTCACACTGGGCAGTGGGTCGGTGATACATGACTGTCCTTAGGCCTGCTCTTTGCACCCATGCATGGTCGCTTGAGTGTGCTTGCCTGCATGTGTGTCCCCGTGTGTGTGTGTGTGTGTGTGTGTGTGTGTGTGTGTGTGTTTAAGTATGCAGTGCACATCTCTCTCCCGCTCACACCGCCTTATCAATATTAACAGCTAACATGTGGCATGACTTATAGGGCCATTTATCTCTCTCACTTTCTCCCTCTGTGTGTCTCTCTCTCCCTCACACACAGAAACCACCACACTGACCTCCAGTGAGGGCCCTCTCTCCGTGGCAGGTTAGCCCCTCAGGGAGGCTTTCCACCGGGCATAAATATTCAGACAAGTCCCAGGTTCGGAGTGGGCCTGCATGGCAATGGCTAGGATGGGAATAGGGATTCAGAACTGCATATCTGTCCCCGGAGGGCTTGTAGTTTTTGACTCTCCATTGCCCGTGACGGTTTTGTGTGCCTAGCATCCAAGAGGGGAGGACGGGGGTCACTCACATCACAAACTTACATGCATTTCCTTGACTAACCATATCTTTTGCACCATAGAGTATAGGGTCTAGTTGCATGAAAGGGTTCTGTCTGCCTCACTCTGGAATAGTTCCACTCAGCAGCCCTGATTTTGCTAAGTCACTGGTGGAATCAGCTCAGAAACTGTACAGGAGCTCCTCAGCCAATCACAGTGTTTCTGTTATAACCCCCTAAGAATAGTATCATAGAATAGAAATCACAGAGTGCAGTAGCATTAAGATAATGTAACCAAAAATTATCATGAAATGCACAGCAAAGTCTCATTAGAAATCATCAAAGTACCATTTATGTGCATGGTAATAACTGATAACAAGTGTAGGGAGTGAGGATGTATGAATATATGAACAAACAAACAGAGCACTCCCATCATGATCATTAAGGTTGGCTTGATAGGTTGCAAGTGTGCAGCAACAAGATGCAGCTTCATTCCACTTCGTCTCAACTGTTCTGCCAAAGTCACATAAATCGGTTTGTTTACACTTGTATGTGGACTTGACGTTTGTTTCTGTCAAATCAAGCAGACCAAAGCAGTCAAGCAGAAAATTAAATGACAAGTAAGCTGTGAAATAAAAAGATATTAAAAAAAAAAACAAAGCAGTGTCTTGAATCTAACTTTGTAATCTACAGCACGACATTTGAAATAATGTATTTCAACTGGGGGCATATGGCCACCTCATATTTTTGTTTTGTTTTTTGCTTTGTTTTGGGTTTCTTTTTACTATTTTTACTATTTTTTACTAGTCTTACATTGGGAGATAGTCAGGAGAACAGAAGGCATGATGCAATTTGGAAGTTGGACCTCAAGGATGATTTGTAGTTTTAAAGTTTTATGTTTATCTTTGATGAGACAAAAAGTAGGTATATATTTAGGCCAGTCGACACTAACAACCTTATACAGTGACTTACATTAATTAATTTTTTTCTTATTATTAAATGGCTACCTTCCATTACTAAAACACCTCATGATGTGATTGTCATATTCACTGATGGCAGAGCTTTTTATGGCTCCAAATCAGTTTTCTTGCAGCCTTTACAAAGTATGTCAGTATAGAAATCTAACTATAGCTAATGTATGTTTAAGCAATCAGGGCTCAGTTTAATACATCCATGAGGTGGCTGCACAAACATTTGGAAGAACATAATAAGTAACATAAAGCTCCTTAAACCCACATTATACAGCAATTAGCCTATCAGCCAGCTGCTTGTTTTGCACACTTTGAAGTGTTGCATACTGACACTGAACCCAACCCACAAAGCTGCTTTAACAACACTATAGAGCTAGACACACTAGAGTCAAGAGCTTTCTATAACAGTTCGTTCGTCTGTAGCCCCCTTTGCTGAATTTAAGGCCTTCAAACATTCACCAGGTAAAGGTTAAGTATTTTTGTTGTTGTTTTTTTTAAAGTATTATTTATTTATTTATTTATTTGAGTGATCTAAAATCTTATAATCAAACAAGGATCAAATAATAGAAAATGATTTATCGTTGAATGAAGTTATTATATATACACACAAATTGTGGTGTTACATTGCTATGTTTTGCAACCTGTTAAAAGGGGAGGGAGTCACATCACATTACATCCCTAGTATAGAGGTGTTTGTTGTGTTTAGTAAAACTTTTTAGAAACGTTGCCACCTTTTATTTATTTATTTTTGGCTGGGCACATTTGACTGTGCTGTGATTTTCCTGTTTTCAAAAAAAAAAAAAAAAAAGGACATTTCTAATGGGTTTTGCCCTGACTGACTGTGTTTGAGGCTTACAAGAGGCTGCAGCAGAGTGTAGCAGAGAGGTCAACTTGTCATCACTAAAGCTAACAGTGAGGTTGTGCTATGTACAATTATATGGTAATCAATAGAGAACCTGGCATTCAACTAATTTTTAATGTTCACTAAATAATATATCTGAAATAGTGTTGAAATAAGAGGTGGTGAAAAATTTACATTGAGAATACAGATATTGCCAATCACATTATGATCCTACAAGAAAGCGTGAAATAATCTTAATTATCAAATACAAAACAGAAAAAGTTTAGGTTTTGTTGAAATACTGATCTGTCTTTTCAGAGTAAAAAATGGGATAAACAGATCAAGTCTGTGTGCCAGCCTAGGCTGACTGCTGTTGCTATAGTTACACAGGTATGTTCTCAAAAGGTACCATATAATCAAAACTGGATGGAAAACCAAAAGCTACTGATTTTGTGCCATACTGTGATCCATACAGTACATATCCAGGTTCAGCATAGCTGCAGCACAGTACTTGTGCAGTGGAAATAGCATTCTTTATTGCACTGGATATGGAGCTAAACATTTCCTGTTGTTTGTTTAAGATAAGCAGGTTACCAAGGTTTGGTGGCAAATTCTATCAGATGTTGGAACTTTGCCATACCCCAGGTTCAGTGAATGAATGCCCATGAATTAAATGGAAAGGTGCAATCACTGAGCACCACCACAAATTATTCTCTTCCATTTTAGTGGGTTGCCTGAATCAACTCAACTTAGACCAGATAAGACTATTTTTATCTTATCAAGAGTATCTGTTTACCCTCATGCTGCCGAACATCTTGGAGGTTAGGTGTGTTCTGGGAATGCAGGGCAAGTAAACCACCCTAATGTATTTGAACACTTAATACTATCAGGGTTGGGGAGCGAAAGGAAGGGAGAAAGGAAAGGAAGACGGCTTGTTCCCATTTCTTTAGTATATTTTTTTTAATACTGTAATTTAGAAACTGCTTTATCGAGTCGTTCCACAGCAGTGTGTGCAAGGCGCTGGCAGAACTTCACAAACTAACTACTTTTCCCCCGAGATGAAAAGACAGGGAAGCTTTTTTAAAACACAAATATACCGATACCCAGCTGAAATGCAGCAAGAATTAGACAGCAAGCCAAACTCCATTCAAAAAAAGCATGAGAGTCGGGATGTAACCTTCACACTCCAAAAGAAGAGTCTCGTTTTGTGAGATATACACCTTTTCAAAACCTTGAGTACTCTCACAAAATGCTAAATAACCCTAAGAGTAAAACAAATTGACTCTTTCAAAGCACATGAGGGCAAGTGAAGACATTAGTTCACACAGCCCCTGGCTGATAACACTTTTACAGACTGGATCCTCTATATTTTAGAGAAATTGAATGATTAAACTCAAGTTGTTTTTGTTTGAAAATTAATAGCAGTTAGGAATGAAACCCTTCAAATATTTTATGATGACTCTAAGTGCAAAAGGGCTGTGATTAAGGTTAATTCCACACAGCAGGGATTTCAGACTGAGCTTTGGTTAAGCACATCTCTAGCAGCTGCACACATGGGTAAAGATGTTTCTGATTAAGAGTTAAGGCAGCAGTATACTTGGTAAGAAGTAGAACTTACAAGGTCCAGTGATGTTAGGAGAAGCGCTTGGCCTCTTGTCTGCAATTGGTTTATTATCTCCACCAGCAGATTATGCGTTTGCTCGGGTGTGTCTGTGTGTCCATGTGTCTGTCTGCGGCTAATCTCACAAACTACTGGGTCTATGAACCTAAAATGTTTTGTGCACAGTTATGACTGTAGGTTGGTAAACCTCTTGTGGTTGCAGTGATTCAAAAACTTTGAAAATATTTGTTCTTGCTACCTCCGCTCCCTCACCCCATTAACTGTCTAGCTCACTCGACCCTCTGTCTTCACACAATACTGGGCCTATCCTGTTGTGTCTGTGTTCACTCCGATCGCGGGTGAAAAAATCCAGGACGTGTTGCGTTTTGTGGGTGAGTTTGTAAAACACACTGCTGATGAAGAAAGTCAACAGAACACAGAGCAGACACACAGAAGAACAACACTGTAAAAAGTGTCAGAGGATGATGGAATCTGTCAACAAGCGGGGGTTAAAATAGGTTCAATAGTCTGAGGCCTCAGTGGACTAATCTGCCTTATCTTCTCAGGTCTTTGCACGAGGGACAAGATCAAAGCCATCATGGAAAACCCCTCTCACCCTCTCTACAACCAGTTGTGGCACAAAGTGATAACAACTATCGACTTTATATAGACATCGTGTCCCCACACGCCCAGAGGAGATCTGCACTTTGAGTGACCTCTTCTAGTTTTATATGTTATATGCCGTACATATAACTATCAAGTCATTTCACAGTTTCATTTAATTTCTCCAACTGTCTCGTAAAATTATCTTAGTCTATGGAATTGTTCTGTTACTGAAAATTAAAACATTCAATATTGAACTCATATTGGACACATTGTTTTGTGTGTCTGAGAATCAATTCAGTGAGTGTGTATGGCAGAGAGTTGCCAGTAGATTATGCCTTAAATTCTGAAATAAGTATGGAACAGTGGGGGGTACTTTGAAGAAAAACACAATACTTTGCTGTGTAAAAACAGTCCCAACTCTAAAACAATTCTGATATGAATTTAGTTGATCTTGCACACTTAGACACAAAGGGCCCTATTTTCGTCCAGGCGCAGTGAGCATTTTGGTGAGGCACAGTGAGGGTTTCTCCTCGCCTGGGCAAGTTTGGTATTTTGGTGACACGCTGAGCGCCAAGGTGAGAGGAGAGGTGCAGTAGTGGGTATGTTCTCATCAGTCCTGTGGCGCACTGGAATTTGCCATACGCCAGTAATTTTCCACTCTCCCTCTCTCTGCTCCACTCTACCGGTAACCACGCAATCACTCATCAGCCAACTCCACTCACCTGCCGACACACCTGCAGCTCATCAGCCAATCAGTGCACTATATAAGCCCACCAAACCCACCGAACGACTTTCCAGCACTTGTTACCTGCCTGATTGGCCGTTGCCGACTCCACCTGTCCTCGACCTGTTCTCCTCGCCTGTTTCCCGGTAAACCGGCCTGCCTTCTGTCTCTGACCTCGCGCTCTGCCTCAGCGTCCAGGGCTTCGGTTTGTTTCCCCGGCTTCAACCCCCCGCCTGGCCACGGTGTTTCTCCTGCCTGTTCCCCGTCGGCACCTCTGCTTCCAAGGCCTGCTCTTCTGGTAACGAATCCTCTGCCTGTCTCCGACTTCGTCTTGGTCCACTCCTCATCCATGAACTTCTACATATTGCAGTCATGGATAAGGATGGGTATTGATAAGATTTTATTGATACCAATACCATTATCAATTCTGCTTATTGATCCAATTCTTTATCGATTCACCGCTTTGTTTGCCAATCAGATATGTTCTTATTCTTGATACCCTTGATTTTGGAGTTTCTTAGATGTGTAGTTAGACGCGCCTCCACCAACTTAAGTGACGAAAATAACACACACCTTGGTGCGCCACCACCTGGTCTGAGCAGGCGGGCTCTGACGGGTGCAAATCGCGGTCATCCATGGCACCAAAATTCCAGTGCGCCACAGGAATGAGAACACACCCACTACTGCTCCTCTCCTTCCACCTTGGCGCTCAGCGTGTCACCAAAATACCAAACGTACCCAGGCAAGGAGAAACTCTCTCTGAGCCTCACCAAAATTCCACTGCACTAGTGACTGGCCGCGCTTTGTGCACCGCACCTGTACGATAATAGGGCCCTAAAAGTAAATAAATATGAAATTGGTCACTGTATCTGGATATCTCTGGATGTAAATAAATAAAAAACAATAAGATCTTTGCACATGGTCACTGGATCCTAGATCTCTGGACATAAATAAATAAAAATAAATAATCTCTGTACACTGTCACTGGATCCTTGGTCTGCTGACTGAACAGAGGGAGAGGGGGGGCTCGGCCGTGGGGCTAGGGATGCAACACTGCAGGCAGCAGAGGTGCTCGGTCCGCCGCTAATATCGTCTAAAATGGATCAAATGACAGAATTTTTGTATAGCATTTGTCTATGTCAAACAACGTTGCAGAATCTGTTGTTGAAAGCGGTGTGTGCTAATATTAACAGGACAGAAAAGAAACAAAACTTAGCTTCATCAGCTTTGCTCTGCAGCGAAGTTGCAGCGGCTGCACTTGTCCGAAGTTTGTCGAACACATGACACTCTTGGTATTTAACATCGTGTGTCAACAAATGTTTTAACATGTTAGTGGTGTTGCCGTGAGGCCAAGCTTTCGATCGCTTTGATCTCTCCGCCATTGTCTTGGAAATTCTGCTGCTGACTGACGAGCGTGATTGACGTTTGGCAAGTCACGTGACGTCGACAGAAGGTCCGGACGCTCGGGCGTAATGTAAAGAATGGATAAGGGAATCGTTAAGCATAAAGGCTAATGATGTCGATGGATCAAACCATTTCTAATCGATTTTTAACAGGAACCGGTTATCGATACCCATCCCTAGTCATGGATGATTAGGTGAGCAACCTAACCTCATCCCTCAGTTCTGTCTTCCACCGAGAGGATTCTATACAGCAAGTAGCAGAGGTGATCAAAAACCTTGGAGTCTTTTCAGCTGAGGACCTGAACTATATGGAGGCAAATGAGCTTTCCTGTAGTCCTGAAGCCAATAGAAGTCAAAAAAGTTATGGCCTGCATCAAACATAAGTAAAATAATAGCCACGAGCAACTGATAAATATTCTGCTTCATACACAGTATACAGTTCTAAGCAGCATGCATGACATCTTTCTTATACTTACCATTGTTTTCCCCGAACATATTTTTGAAACAAAGGTGGCAAAGGCTGGAGAATGTGCGTGGTGCGATGTTTTCAGTTTGTGCGCAGTGCACACCTTTAGAGTGTCATGGAACATGCCATAACATGCCAGGCAAAGAAAAGCATGCTTACAAAATACACGTGTCCATGTCTGTTTCTGCTTCTATGTGGTCATCTAGTTGTGGAGCATTACTGTCTTTGTAAAAGCAAATATTTTCAAAGTCAGTGGAGACCTTTTTAGGTATAATTACAATAAGATTGTGATTGACTCACTAGACAGAAAAAAGCGAAAACTATATATGATATTGACTGACATAAATTTGTCCTTTTATTTCACCCTCAGAGATGAGAGAAGATGATTCCTCCTCACTTAGTAGCCAAATTGAAGAGGCAAGCACTCGCGAAGAATCATTCATGAGTGACATTGACGATAACATCCCCAGCATTCACTCCATGCCAAAGTCCACTGCCACAAGAAGCCCAGCTTCGGTCGTAGCCATGAGAAGTCAAGCCTCACCTACCACATCAGAGAGAGGGTCTTCACCTTTTGTCAGAGACGACAGTAGCTGGCATTACAGCTTTGATGTACCCTGGAGTAAGATTCACTCAAATACAATGAAGGTACCGGATGCTGAGAAGAGGCCATCTGCAGCTGAGAGAAGGGAGATTATTAGGATTGTAGCTGCTGAAATAGTGATTGTGTGCAAAAAACGAAGCGAAGAGATGCATATGGCTGCATTAACCCTGAGCCAGAGCTTCCTGCTGGCAAAACAAAACAATTGTAAAAGCAAAAACAAGACGATGTTCAAAAACAAAGACAAAGATACAAAGACAATAGACAGACTGACGATTGAGATGTTTCCTTCACAGAGGAGAGATACTGTCAGGACTGAAGGGGACTGATGAAATCCTTAAGGAATGGCCTTTCCTCTGCCAGAAAACTGGAATGAGACTTCATTTCAGAGCACTAACAGGTGTCCAGATTGATGACAGCTTTGAGGAGTCCACAGCCACCAAGTTCAGAAGAATCTTGCAGTATTTTCAGTTTGGTAAAACTGAGCCAAGCCATGGCAGGAGGTGATGCAACTTGTGCAGCTGTACTGATGCTTCTTGCCCATTTCAATGAGCAAGAAGACAAGATGTTCCTAAATGTTGATGATACCATCATTGCGACTGATCTGGACACCACCAAACTACCATGTGGTTTGTGGTATGTGTGCTAAAAATTATGTGTGCTAAAAAAATAATAATATGTGTGCTAAAAAATACTTCATCTGTCTGTTGAATTACATTAACATTTTTATGTTTAAACAGGCAATGGTAATCAGTCAGGCTGAGTGTACTGTACACTGCAGAAACATGTTTGAGCAGAAGAAATCATGTTAGTTAATTTTTTTTTTCTGTCCTATATTCATTTATTTTTACTTGCCACAGTTTTTTTTTTTTTTGCAGTATCGACACAATAGGGGCTGTTAAAGAATAAAGTCAACTAAGCAGTGTGTGGAATACAGCAGCTGGCTTACTTAACCTCATTGGATCAATACACATGAAGCAAGCAATTTACCACTTATGGTAATCATACTCTACTTGCACTTCTCACAGGTAACAGCCCACTCACTGCCAAGATGTTCATGGTTGCAGTGGACCAGGTCATAGTCAACGAGCAACTTCCGTGCTTCACCCAAGCGCTCCAGATGATGTTCTGCTCGTATTACCTGCACAACATTGACTACCCAGTGGAACTTGCAGCTACTCTGGAGTTCTTTCAGAGGTACGCTTTGCATTGCACATTACTTTAAAGGTAGACACTTCGAGCATTCAAAGTTGGCCACTGGGCTCCAATGGGGGAGGGGACCCTCGAAAAGCCTGAACTAAAAAGTTTGTTTTTATTTTTTTTTCTTCTTTTATTTCTAAGTAATTAGTGTCATAACTAACTTAAAATTGGCTGAATAAATCGAATGAGAGACTTTACTGTGTACAAAAAAAAAAAAAAAAAGAGTGGAGACTCTCTGAGGCCCCGCTCACCCTTTACAATACATAATGGTTCAGTCCAGTGCAGAGGATGCGCCTCTGAGAAAATTGTGACTAAAACTTGACTAAAATTACACTAAAATTAAAACAGACTAAAATTACACTAAAATTAAAACAGAGTTCCATTGACTTAGACCAAACATAAAGACAAAAATTTGACTTTAACTAAATAGACGACCAAAACTGTGTTGAAAATGATTGACAAAATTAACACTGCATTTCAGATGTTGTGGGGTTTAAACTGACTATTTAAGTGCACATAAAGGCACCTAATGTAACATTTAAACAAGACAACATGATGGATTTTTTAATTGATTAATTCATCGTAATTGTGTTCAATCAATCATTGATATAATGGTGACATAACCAGTGTTGGGCAGTAACGCGTTACTGTAACGCCGTTACTTTTGGCAGTATCTAATACTCTAACACGTTACTTTTCAAATAAAGTAACTCAGTTACCGTTTCATTATGCCGCGTTAGTCCGTTACTTGATAAATGAATTCATGTTTGGCCAGCTGCAGTGTAGGCTACTTCCTCCTGTTTACAGCTGAGGCACATTGTGGGCGTTTCTGTTTACTCTAACATGTGCAGTGGTCATGGTGAGTCAAGAGTGCAAGACGAGTTTTTCAACATGGAAATACGCTCACTATTTCACTTTAGTCGAGCACAATTCTGCTTAGCAGAATTGAGTGATGTGAATGCAAATGAATAGGAACTGTTAAGTTGATCAACAGTTTGCATTATTTTCCTTACAGTACTTGTTGTGAATTCTCCACGTTACAGAGACTGTTACCGTGTTCACACCGACCTGGTGCTAGTGCTAGTGCCGTGCCAGAGCCTGACTTAGCACCAGTTCTTTGCGTTCACACCGCCTAAGCACCGGTTCCAGGTGCTAAAAACTGGTGCTTAGCAAGCACCAACTCTTTGCTGGGCCAGAGCTAAGCACCGATTACACGTCAGGGGCCTGGGGCGGGGTTATCGAAACCAACGACCAACTCCTGCAGTGCGCGAATTTCGACAGGGTAGTGTTGTCTCAAATCGCACACTGCCGTTGTGCATTTACTGGAAGTGACACCAGCAACATTTTCTTCTTCTGTCTAATGGTGAATTACAACGGGACGGACAAATACCACCAACTACCGTCGTACTGAAAATATCTGCCGGCTATTGTTTTCTGATCGATTTTCTGAAAAATGTTTCTCCCAAAAAAACACATGTATAACTTACGTTTGTATAGTTCGCCAGTTGAAGCAACCACTTGTCATATCCACATCAGTTTTTGGGTGGTAATTTTAGCTAGAAGAAGGCTGAAAAGACGTTTACACATCCTGTCTTCAAAACAAAAGCACTACTACTGTTTACAATGTCTTCGC
>OMLF01053428.1:0-12949 GCA_900302615.1 Holocentrus rufus
CCCCGATGTCCAACTTAGCCAGAGTGAGACAAGATATTCAATACCATTTTCACCTCTCTATGTCCACTGGTTTGGTTCCCACGGGTTAGCATTTTGTGTTGGCTTAGCATAAAGATTTGAAGTCTACAGGAGTCATTAGCCTAGCCTGGAAAAAAAAAACCTACAGCAACTCTGAAGCTCTCATATTTACACAATGTATTGTGTATTTGAAATATACGTCAGTTTAAAAAAAAAAAGATGGTTGGAACTGCTGAGCATATGTATCCTTCCATTTGTGTTCAGCAGTTATAGTTCCAATCCAACTTCTCCTAACATGATTCTCGTTTGTTTGTTTGTTTGTTTGTTTTTCAATTCCAAGACATGTATTTCAAATACACAAGGTATATTGTGTAAACCAGGCAGGTTTGGTGTTGCTGTAATGTTTATTTTTTCTCCTTGATGGAGCTAGGCTAATGACTCCTAGTCAGACTTTTTATGCTAAGCTGACAATAAATGCTACCCATTGGAACCAAAGCAGTGGATGTACAGAGGTGAAAATGGTCTCAAAGATCTTGTCTCACTCTGGGTAAGTCGGACTAAAGGTGTTTTTGCCCAAAATGTTGGCGTATTCCTTTAATGTGCAGTGAAGCGGACCTCCTAAAGGTGACTTAACCCCACTAGCTGGCAGTCAGTTTACCTGTAAGATTCTGAAGTCCTTATCGCCACAGACAAATACAATGAGAGAAAGGGTATACTAGTACTTCACAAAAAACAAACAGTAACAAACCTAAGAATGGGTTTAGACATAATTTAGTTCAACCTGAGCCTCTGTAGCTGAGAAGCCACAACCAATAGTGAAGAGGGAAAGGCTATACATACTGAGCATCATTTACTTAGAGGCAAAACAGCAATCAATATATAACCTAGGCCTATTATGATCATCCCAGTTACCTCAGGTGAACGAGGTTCGGTCTGCTACCCAAACTAGAGATGAACACGGCAGGATACACAGGGGAGCTCAAAAAGTGACACCAGGAAGGAATGAACACAAACACAAGGCAGGCAAGGACTCTGTGTTACACACAAGCTACAAAACTAGGCGTCTAGTTACAAACTGCAGTGACTGAATACTTAGTGGAAGAAGTTGCTCACCTGAGAATGCATTCAAGGACAGGTAAGAAATGGTGTTCTTATTGGGGTGTGTTCAAGAACACCCACAGGATTCAGGATTCATTACATGGTTCCCCATTACAGACTGATAAGCTGCAGATAAAGATGATGCATAGAATCATCCATATCACTGACTATAGATATAAACACCAAAATATATTCAAAATCAAAGAATTCCATTCTGTTTAAGGATGTACTGTGAACTCTTAAAACTGATGACCATTGCATGATAAAGTGCTTCAGTCTTCAGCAACAAGCCCCAAAACTTATAACTTCTCCTTTACATAGCAGTACCATACAATAGCACTGGCCTGAATGCCAAAGTTAGCTTAGTTTGAACAGGCTATCCAAAAGAGAGAGGGAGAAAAGAAAGAGACAGAGGTGCCTTTAACATAATGACAAAGTGAAAAATAGGTCGCGGAGAGTGGGAATTAAAGCCTATCCTTAGAAGTGTTTTTTCATATCTTGAGTCATATAATGGTGACCTGAAAGTGAGCGGAGATGTGAGGTACATGCATAGTTTCAAAAGTATGTGAAGATAGTGACTTTAAAGGAGAAAAAGAAACATGGAGCAAAGAATAATCAATCCTTTTCATATTGATAGCTGCTGGGTCAAACAACCTTAAAGGAATAGTTCGTTTTGGGCAAAATACCCTTTTTCCAACTTACCCAGACTGAGACAAGATGTTCATTTTCACCTCTGTACATCCACTGGTTCTGTTCCTATGGATAGCATTTCATGTTAACTTAACATAAAGACTTGAAGTCTACAGGAGTCATTAGCCTAGCTCCATCAGAATGAAAAAATAAACCTTACAACTACACGTTGAATCATATGTAAGCCTATTGAATAATCTGAATATGAATTTCTCAAAGTATGGTTGGTGTTTGTTTATACTGGTGTATGACTTGCTTCATGATAGTCACTTACTGGATGTCCTAAGTAACCTATCTTTAATCACCAAGTTAATTGGATTATGTTAGGAAATACCTTAAGATTATCAAATTGTTGCACTGTCTTGTCACCAACAAAGCACTGTCTTGCTTTGTCACTCTGCAATCTTATATTCTGTTATGCATACATTTATTTAAGTTCAACACTGAAATAAATGACACTTCAGAATTCACTCTTATGTAATTACACTATATTTGCATACTTACCATTTTGACCAGTAATATTTAAGCTTGGCTGAGTGCACTGTCTATCTGCATGCGTTACAATCTGTTCACTGAACATGGTTGAATAACACAGTGGTTGTTAAACTGTTGTGCCAATCAAAATAAAAGAAGATAGAAGTGAGTATTCCTTGCTCCATGTTAAAAAGAAAGAGCTAGTAAAAATGTGTGGAAAAATGCAGACTATCTTCATGTGACAAATATTGTGCGTGACCCAAGAAAGACAAGAATAGCTGAAGCCAATGTCCTTCTGAATGTCCTAATTTGATCCACTCTTTTTGGTGAGATATGATATTCCTTTGACTTGTGACAGAGGAATGACACTAGTATTTCACCTGTAATTAGAAAGCGCTCTTCTCATCACAGCATTTATCACATGTCAATTCAGGAGCTTTCAGAATATTCGTCAGCATTGTTTGGGAACTCTATCATCCTGTGTAAGGAATGATTTCGGCTAAGAGCTAGGAAATGCACAATTTCTATCACAAAGGTCATTTTGTGACGTCAGTAAAGTGACTGCATTTTTTGGTTTTTGGTTGACATTGCTGTGTTTGGTTTGCTGTAAAACATTAACTTAGATGTAGCCTATTATCACTGCTAGGTGTGAAAAAGCTGATCAGGAGCAACCGACGTTTGATGAAGTTGTGATGTTTTTAACTGTGTAGTCATTCCAACGACTTACTCCCACGTGTCTTGAACGCAACATTAGTCACACTTCCTTAATTTTCCCAGGCTTACTGATGGAATCAGCTCGTGTATAAAGGCGGCACCTGGCGAAGGCTCACGAGCCAGAGAAGCGGGCAAGAGAGGAGGGGGACAGATTTGGTCCTTGCGGAAAAAACTACACACGAAAATGAATTCGAATATTTACATTTGTTGTTTGTCTCTATTTTTACTGCTTAATTTAGTTGGAGCCAAACCAGTTTCTGATCTACAGGTAAGTTTATCAGCAGAGTTCTAATTTTTGTAGGTGGATATAGAAGGTGGATATAAATATATGATATGTACTTTAAATGTTGTAAAATAAAACTGTTGTTAGTCATACATCACATATGCTGCTGTTAGTCATACATCATATATCTTAATCATATATTATGATTAAGACCGTTATAATTAACCCCCCTTTTTAAAACGCTACCTCTGCTGCATGGATAAAGCTATGAAATCTTTTAAGGTTGGTCATATAGGCCCCTTAATTATTTTCACATTTCTTTTTCTGTTTCCTTTAGAGCTTGAAGCAGCTTTTTGAAGAGAGTAATGCAGCACCATATTACTCCTCTGACGAGACAGACGTCGAGAGGAAAGATGTGAACGCGGCCAAGGCGGTGTTCGGCGTGTCAGAAGAGCACCCTTGGGAGTCGGACCTGACCAATTCAGCGCTGGCGATGAAGGAAAACGCCCTCACGCGTCTCCTCAAAGACCTCATGAGGACCTCCAAACGCTCGTGGAGCCGATACAAGAAGGGTGGGCTGCGGAGCTGCTTCGGTGTCCGGTTAGAGAGAATCGGCTCATTCAGCGGACTGGGATGCTGAACCCACAAGGTAGCAACCAAATAAGGAAAGGAGTCCATGAAAGATAATGCTTTCACTGCTGGAGCATGGAGAAATTCACCGAAATTTAATGGAGTCTTAGATGCCACTCAGTAGAAAAACTAAATGTCAAACTTAAACTAGTTTAAAAGGTGTAAAACTTTTTACTTAATTTTTATATGAGCAAATAGTTATTGGACAATTTAGGTAGCCTATTTGGGCTTGCTGTATGCATTCAATAATTCATAACAGTTTGTTTTCTCTAGTGTATAATCCTGTATTATAATATTTGCAAACATTATCTGGGTTTCTGGGTTTTTCATCAAATATATTTTGACATCCTCTTCACACAGCAAAAGTGCAGCAAGTTTAACAGGTTTGTGTTTTTGTCAGCAGGTGTGAACCGGGTTTTCCTGCAGATCGATATGACTACAACAACACTGGAGCTCCACCTCTGCAACTTGTAAAAGCATTGACTGAGAGTTTACACAGAGAATTATGGATGGGCGTTAATTAAGTTTATCCTTTTCTTTTGGGCATATCTTTTGGTTCTCTTTCAGAACTATGGCTTCCTTTTTTCACATTAAAATGGTGAGCAGTTGCTATATTACTGTAAATGTATTTATTATTTTCTTGAAAGATAAAGTAGAAGCACCTTGTAAAAGACTACTGAAGTAAACTAAATATTTTGCATAACATTTGAGTTTGTGATTTCAATTGTTTTATGAATGTTGAACCGATTCAAAGTGGAAAGACTTTCATTCAAACTTTGGTGGGGAATTTGATGTTATGTATTATACACATTAAATGAAGACTTAGATGAAGAATCATTGAATTCAAGTTTATTAGCATTTTTTAGTCAGCTACTTTCCTAGTCAATCCAAATCATTTGGGTTAGGAATGTTTTCACCTGAAAATACGTTGTCTCCTCTGAATTTTAACAGTGCACAATACTCATGTCCATGCACAGTTTCACAGGTTTAAATATGTTTTCATGGTCACATTTCAATTTTGATTTCAAAGAAAAACATTGGAGAAATGGTCTGCTGTCATTTTAGCTTGGCATAAAAACCTGCTATACTGCTGGGTCACAATGGCACATGATCTAAATGACAATGTTGAGGTTGTAATGAGGTTATTCCAGGCTCATAAGTAGCCTATTATTAGCTGAAGTGAGACAGTTACACACAGCTTTGCCATCCATCTAAATGGACATAGCCCTCTGAGGCATCTGTTACTTACTCCTCCACCTTTCCGCCGCTTCTCACAAACATCAAGACATTAAGACTTTAATATGTGGCTTTCTGTTAAGCTCTCATTAAGCACAAAAGTACATGTGCTACTGGAAATTAATTGTATAATCTACACATTTAACTCATGAAAGATGAGTCACAAATTTTATGGTAGGCTGCATGTTCATATTTAGCATTGTTCAATGCTAAATAAATAAATAAAGTCATTCTACCCACAGCTGCACTTACAGACTACAGTTGTCTTCCAGGTACCTTGAAGAAAAAGATGAAAATTGAAGATTACTATAAAATATACTCAACCGTGTTAAGTAATGATATTGTCTTAACTGAGTCTTGTTGAATGATGGTGATATGTCAGCTAGCATTCACAAACTAAAACTTTTGGTTTATGTATATACAGTATATGAAACAGTTCTCTGTAGAAAATCAATCTATGATAATGTAGTTACATGTAGTTTTAAAAAATGTTCATGTAATTTTGTGTGGTACAATATATGGTGTATGTCTCAAACTGTGGCAACCTATATTTTACACAAAACTGTGTGAGGAGAATTAGGCTTACATGCTAAAAAATGCCCTTAAATTTCAAATAGTATCAAAACTCTTGATGAGACTAATCAGAGACCTTTATCAATGGCTGTCAGTGCTTCCTCTGTAATGTCCTTATTTACATTTACACAACTGTGAATTCACACCAGTAGGATACCCACCTACACAGAGTGAAACTGTATAATACAGGCTGTGGTGTATTTTGATTGTACTGAATTATGTAAAAGAAATTTAGACGTCATAATTGTGGTATACGATTATTATACCATGACTAACTACCAATCAGATTGCATGATTTGAGGTTTCCATTTTATAATAATATTAATGTAATGCAGTAATGCATTGCTGTCTTCAGGAAATTATTCTTCTTACTTTCCTCCTCTTAAGTGCCACAAGGTCAGAGGTCAGCGTCAGACCTGCAGCTGGTGGGGATTCAGTGTCTTGCTCAAGGGCATTTAAGTAAGGTATAATTTTAGTTCTTCCGCTTGAAGGCTGGTCTTCAAGCGGAAGAACCACTTGAAGACCAGCACTGACCACAATCACCTACATCACCGAATTTAGTAACACTGTCACAAATCTTGGTTTACTACATGCTGACTTTCCAGAACTCAACAGTCTCCCACATTGGGAGGTGTGGGGTTGAAGTATGTTTCGAAAACAATGTAGCCATGGAAGGGACTATGTCATAGTTATGCCCCATATCTAAGACACAAAGCTTTAAAAGGAGTAATTCCTGTCAGCTAGTGTTATCATAATCAGGTGTCAGGAATGCAAGTCCAATTCCTGGCATAGCTCTGCATGTCAGACTTAAGTATAAAAGACCATAGGCTGCTGCTTTGGGGGTCAAGCATACAAACAGCTACCAAGCAAAGAGGCAAAAGAATATTCATCCTCCACCAGGACCAAGTCAGAGAGACATGCATCTTTCTTGCTGTCATTTCTACAGCCTCCTCCTGCTCTTAAGCTTGCAGCTTCTTGATGCATATCCCATCAGCAATGGCTTGACCGACAATGATGTTGACATCTTAAAGGTAAATCTCTAAAATGAAAGCTTCTCCAACTGGGGTTCATTGACCAAGCTCGAGGAGGTTACAGGGAGTCTTCAGCAACATGAGTAATAGTTTAAATTTGCAGTCATTTTATGCCAGTTAGATATTCTATAAGAATGACTGTTGTAATCACAAATTGTATTCTCTCTACTATTATCTTCCCTTACAGGGTGTAGATAATTCTACAATTGAATACTCAATAAACCGCAACTAGAATGGTTCCATTTGGTTCCCTGGGACTAAATGTAATAAAATGGTCTTATTTGTGTCTACTTGGGATCTGTGATGTGAAAATATGGTAACACTTTACAACATGCTAGATGATAGTATGATGACACAATGTACAGAAAATATAGGAGGTGGAATGCTGTAAAATGTATTACTAATTTGGACTTTTAAGATTTTTGGAGCCTGACCTATATCTTTCTCGACTTTGCAGGTGCTCCTTCACAGACTTGAAGATTCCATTCTTGAGCAGAACGAGTTCAACCGGGAAGTCCCTGCAGAAGGGGAAAGTCTTCACGACCTGAATGTGGAGGAGACTGCAGATGTTGAGCAGCCTCAAACAGGACTTGACGAGGCTGCAATCAGGGAGTTTCTCTCAGCCAAGAACCTGAAGACTGTCCGGAATGACTCCTCCAAGAGGTCCTCCGGCTGCTTCGGGCGACGGATGGACAGGATTGGCTCCATGAGCTCTCTGGGCTGCAATACAGTTGGCAGATACAGTAAGTAACATGGTTACAGTCACTCCAGTTATAGGGCTGCAATAACTCCAATACAGTTAATTTCAGGACCAATAACTCTAGAATAGTAATTTACAGGGCTACAGTAACTCTAGTACAGTAAGTACCTGGGCTACACAGCTAAACAGTAAATTAATAGTAATACTGTAAGAGTATGTTGCAGTAACTGAAATACACAAAGTCACAGGGCTATGGTAGCTTCAAGGTGATTGCATTGGCAGTGTATTTGAAGAGCAAAGCAATCCAAACCCAATAAGAAAAAAATTATATGACTCAGCAAGTGGTGTAGTGGACTTTCCATTCAGTCACCAACATAAACAAATTTTTTTTTCTTTTTTCACCCGCCTTATCCTAAACATTGCATGAGGTTGACACTAGTTACTATGATTCATACACACTGTGAATTTATCTCACAAATATTTTGCCAGACCAAAAAGGTGGTAAACTCTGTTCTGCAAACAAATCTATGTGTAAACTGAGTTTGGGTGGTATTATCCTCCACTACATCCCTATACACAAATACACAGTTCTTTGGAACAGGGGGAACACATGAATAACCTTAATAATGCTGTTGTTGTTTTATTAACTTGCAGGCCCAAAGAGAAGATGAAGTCTTACATCAAAAACCTGGAAATGCAACATCTCTACCAAAGGATATTTATTGAAAGGCTATTTATTGACTTGTATTTATTGAATTTTGTTCATTGCTTATTAGTATATTTATTTGAACTGATGTGAAATTGTTCTTTATATCCCGCTGAATGATTCATTAAATGTTTACAATTGCGCATAACTGTTCCATTAAATATTTTTTCTCTTGTTTTGACCTCAGTGTGAGCATACTAAGCCATCCCTGATAACTAGCAATAATATAATCATTAAACAGACCTTTTTAAACTCTTCAAACAATTTAACAAGTCCTGATAATATCTATGGGAATATGGTGAAACATCATGCAGAACAACTGTCCTATGTTTTCACCAGTCCAGTTTGGAGTTTGGATCAGGATACTGAACCATTGTTACAGAAAAGTCCAATCATTACACTCATCCCCAAGACCTCTAAACCCTCTGAGCCAAATGACTACTGCCACATTGCCCTAACATTACATGACATTGACTATTTTTATCCTGGACTCCATAAGCCAGAGAGTTAAGCAGAGTGGGTCATTCACAGCCCTACAAAATTACCACTAACTTAGGCTCTGTTCAGGGATGCATTCTGTCCCATAGCTGTTTATTCTATACACCAACAGCTCCACCAGCTCCTTCCCTGGTAGATACGTAGCTCAACACAGTACTACTACTACTATTACTACACAGTGCTTCTACAGGGTGATGAGGAGTGTGGCTGTGACTTAGAGGAATTTATTATGTGATGTGAAAAATCATATCTCCCCCTAAATACATCTCCCCCTAAATAAATTTAGAAATACTCCCTGAATATTGGAGTATTCCTTTAAAGAGATGTCCATCAATTTTAAAGCTGTCCAGACCATGCTTGACAACCATCAAAGGTGAAGGTATATAGTCAGTACAAGAGTACAAATACTTTGTTATTGCGCTAGACCAGAAGATGTACTGGAGTCAGTGTGCAGTGTGCAAAAGGGGCTGCAAAGATTGTATTTTCTTTAAAACCTGGTCATTTGGGTATTGGTTGTTTCATACTTAAAATGTTTGTCAACAGTATTGTAAATTTTTGCATCATCTGTTTATTTTCCAGTGCAATAGCAGCACAAAAAATGTGCGGAGAAATATTGTAACCACTGCCTAGCCTGATTCTAAACCCCTGAACAGCACATTCACTACAATCAATTTCTTGCGATTCAGGGTTTGGCATTGCTAAATGCAACCGGAATTTCTCCATTAAAAAAACGAAACAAAAAAACAATCAGCACCGTTGTAGGATGGGACAAACATTGTTTACGTAATCAAGCTGTGCCAGAGCCAGAGAGCATATTAGCTAACACTGGCTAACACCATTATCTTTGCCCCACATTAATGGAATGATTTAAAAACAAATGCAAAATCTGTAATGACAGTAAAATAAATGCTTAAGTCTGGATTTATACGTTTTCTTTTTGCTGCAATCTAAAACATGTTCAGGGAAAATGCCTCCTGTAGGTCATGGAACAACATAACCCACTTTTAAACCACCATGGTATTTGTAAAGCTTCAGAGTGTAGACAACATTAAGTATTTGTATGGTAGATGCTGCATTCCATTCAACCTGTCAATACACACCACGTCTGAGCTTAGAGCTCTGAGATGACTCCTGAGGTCATGCTGCTGTTGGCGGGTAAACATGACGATACACAGATACATATACTGCGACACACACACACACCCAAGCAATACTTAAAAGGACGCTAACTAGCCTTGTTATCGTGTGGAGGTGTTAGAATGTCTGAATACACTTCAGACAATCTACAAAATGATGAGCCACTGACACTTGACTGTCTGTTGCAGTGTGTGCGTGTGTGTGTGTGTGTGTGTGTGTGTTAGTGACTATATAAAAGCCTGCATTGGCAGCAGTGGTAGCAGATCAAGCCATAGTGAGCAAGGATTAAAGACAACATGACAACAGTGGTCCTATGGGGCCTGTTGGCCTTACTATGTCAACACACATTGGTTACCAGCCATGTATTGGGAAGATCCTACTCTCCAAGTGACCTGTCGCAGCTTAAGGTAAGAAACATCTATTTATTAGTTATTTAAGTGATGTTTTCTGACTTCTGGTTAGTAAACATTCATATTTAAAGATGTTAAATAATCTCTGTTGGCAGGGCTGTAGTACTTAATTCTGTAAATTTTCACAAAAATGTGTCACTGTTGGGTCTTGGTTCAAGTTTTCTGTCAAATCCAATTAATTGTTTAGTTGGATGTTGAAGGATACAATACAGTGCTGCGACAGCCCGGTGTACTGTTATTTTTGAATTTGTAAGGGCATGCTTACTGCTTATGGTCTATATTGGTTTTGGCCTTGACACTTTTAGTATCTTATCTTGACTTGAACTCAACTAGACTTTGTCTTGGAATCGACTTGGCTTTGACTATGGTGGTCTGACTTGACTGCAGCCCTACCCTGAAATTGGGCTGTTGCAAAGAGTAACTGGACCCAAAAAATAAAAATGTAACTGGCAATTTCAATAGCAGTAGACAGCAGCAGTATGAAACAGCAGTTTAAGTTTTTGGTCTCTAAGTTAAACTTCAGCAGTTGGGACTCTGTCTGGGTGTGCATGGTGTCACCATGAAGTAGAAAACAGCCCAGTGTTGCCATGGCTAAAAAGTTGTATGTCTAACCTGAGAAATACCTCAGTAACCTCAGTAATACAGTTTTACATTTTTTTTTTATTGTTTCGTTTATTCTCCAGGAGATAAATCCTATTTATTTTTAAAGTGCAGTTTTGGCCCAAAAGTAGCCTAAGAAAGTGAAACTGGAATGGTTTTGTTATTCAATAATCATCATACAAGCTTCAGCAAATTTGGCCAAACTAAATGATAAACTATGATTGCAAGCTTGCAAAGCAGTCATGGACAGGGCCTGCCTGAGTTATCTAACTTCAAATCAGAAGAGAATGGCTGTAGATGGAAAGAATGTAAGTAAGCAATTAAGTAAAGTAAGTAGCCCAAGTAAGCAAAGTGAGTAAGTAAAGTAAGTAAAATTTTGAAAATTTGCGTTATTTCCCGAGACAACATAGATATGTTTGTAAGTCATTTTTACAAAGATTGGCAGTGACAGTGTATAGTGGTATTTGCAGTCAGACACTTTCATGGATTCATTTTTGTGAACTACTGATTAAATGGAAAATCATATATCTTTTTGTGCAGGTCGAAGAATGGTCTGTAGGGAAGTACTAGTGAATTGCACAATCAAGTATAGGTAGCAGAGTACAAATTTCCACATGCTTGGGCTAACAATCTCAAAAAATTTCAGAGCTGTTGCATGTATGGTTTAATTTTTTTTTTTTTAAATAAATAAATAAATAAAAAATTAAAAGACCACTGTTGCTCCTTAGATCACTGCTACAGTGTCATTATGAGGACTATTTGCCACAAAATTTAGTGGGTGTCGTTAGTAAAGAAGATAAGGCCTATTATGTAGTCTATGCAAGGCACGCTCACGCAAATGCAGAGGACAACAGAACGGGAGTTCCTCACATTCTTGCATAGCACAATGTGCAGCTGCAAATTTGTTATGCAATGCAAACATCTGCTGTAATATCACGATTCAGGTAAGGGCACTAAAAAAATACTGGTGAAGAGCCACTACCAACGAAGAAGAAGAAGATGTAATTTCATTTGTTTCTGCGTGAATAGCAATGGTGGCAGATTTGGAAGAGAATCTGACAGAATCAACTGGTAACATCGTTTTTGCAAAACTCAGTACAGCAGCCACCTTTAAATCCCCTTTCCAGCAGAACATTACTTTTAATTACCTTGTGTGGGAAAAAAATGCATGATCACAGACTGGACATCAATCTACTGTGTCTGCTATATAAGCAAAAAGCTTGTGTAGGTCAAGAGCTTGCATTTGTGTATGCGTGCCATAATTAATTAATTACTTAACCGATCAATCAATCAACCAATTACATTTATATATCTATTTATCTATTTGTTTAGTTAATTATTTTTATTATTATTATTATTTTGTTACTGGGATTGGGTGTTCCACCAGGTTCCATTATACTGCTAATTTATGAGATAGTTCCATCCATCTTCTTCCACTTCATCTGGGGCCAGGTCGCGGGGGCAGCAGTCTGAGCAGGGATGCCCAGCCTCTCCCTGGACACTTCCTCCAGCTCTTCCGGGGGGACCCCAATGCGTTCCCAGGCCAGCCGAGCGACATAATCACTCCAGCGTGTCCTGGGTCTTTCTCGGGGCCTCCTCCTGGTGGGACATGCCTGGAACACCTCCGTAGGGAGGCGTCCAGGGGGCATCCGATACAGATGCCTGAGCTGACTCCTCTCTATGTGGAGGAGCAGCGGCTCTACTCTGAGCTCCTCCCAGGTGACAGAGCTCCTCACCCTATCTCTAAGGGAGCGCCCTGCCACCCTGTGGAGGAAACTCATTTCAGGGGCTTGTATCCGGGACCTCATTCTTTTGGTCATGACACAAAGTTCATGACCATAGGTGAGGGTAGGAACGTAGATTGACCGGTAAATCGAGAGCTTCGCCTTTCGGCTCAGCTCTTTCTTCACCACAACAGACCGATACAGCGACCGCATTACTGCGGCCGCTGCACCGATCCGTCTGTCAATCTCACGCTCCATCCTCCCCTCACTCGTGAACAAGACCCCAAGATACTTAAACTCCACTTGAGGCAGGAACTCTTCCCCCAACCTGGAGGGGACAAGCCACCTTTTTCCGGTCGAGAACCATGGCCTCAGACTTGGAGGTGCTAATTCTCTCTGAACTATAAATACTCAATTCTATACTATATTGTAGCCTATATAGTCTCGTGTGTCACCTTCAGGATCGAAGTGACAAATTGCACCGTGT
>OMLF01053430.1:0-11986 GCA_900302615.1 Holocentrus rufus
GCAGTATCATGATTTCAATTTGAACCATATCGCCCAGCGCTATCACACACAGAGTGCATTCCCTTTCTCACTCTCTTATCTCACATGTTGACCCATTCACACACACACACACACACTTGTACATGGACTTGACACACCCAACTAGAGTGTCCTGTCCATCTAAATTAATAATGTGCTTGAAACACACCAATCCGTGCGCAAGTAAATAATGTCCTGGAAACACACACGTACAGACACACACACACTCACACACACACACACAGTGACAGTCATAATCATGCAGGGGAAAATGTCAGTCTCTTTGTCAAGCAGAGCAGCCTGACAGAATCAATTAGCAGGCAAGGAGAATGGAGAATACTGGATTCAATTAAACTGACAGCTTTTCCCATAGGCACACCACTCACTGTGCCATTATTCAACCAAGCTGTGGGTGTGTGTGTGTGTGACAGAGAATGAGGGATAGAGTGTGCGTGAGTGTGTGTTTGTGTTTGTATTTGTATTTGTGTGTGTTGCACGGAGAGTGTGTTTGTGTTTATCTTGAGGAGGAACTCATTCCTCTCCGTACACCCCGAGGTCAGCGAGCTCTGTTAGGGATTTAGACACACACACACACACACACACACACACATGCACACGCACGCACACACAAATCTAATCCCCTTTTCAACCCACCCCACCAAACCACACACAGAGAGTCCATAGTTCAAAGAGCAGCTTTAGTATCAATACCATGGTTTCATAGACCGTTTTAACAGTAGCAGGAAAGGGGCTTTCCAAAATTGACTTTGAAGGGAGTTCTTGGAAGAAAGAAATATTTCTATCAGACTTGACGAGAGCCAAATTCTTCGCCATAGGCAGGGGCATTGTTGGGATTTCACAACACTGAGGGCTGAAAGGCAGGTACAGGACAGAACAGGGTCTAGTCAACATCCTCCTCAGCAGAAAACGGTTAACTTTTCAACCTGCAGGTGGGTGTAAATGAAGAACGACATTGTGTACAGACCTACAGTTGAATCCCGCCGTTATTGCATCGGCTGTCTGTGTCTGTCTTCATCTCCTCTGTCTGGTTCAGTTCAGTTTGTACAGAACAGACAGTAAAACTTTCAAGGCTGTATGGGATGTACGACATGTACCGTAAGAGACAACTGATAAAATCCAATCCAAAAGCAATGAGCTATGTTAACCAAGGATAAAGCCTCATTGTATTTCATTAACTCATCACATTATTACAATCAAACAGTAATCTACTTTTGTTTCTTTGTACGATGTGGAAAACTTAACTTAAACCACGACTTCTTTTAAGGAGCCATTGATTTCACCTCTCATGATCTTCTGTTCGAAAGATATTTTTCCACGCTTCATTATAGCCATAACGACAAAGATCATTATGAAACAGAGAAGAGTCTAATCCATTCTGAATGGTTGGGGGAGTCAATGCATTAGCAAAATACGTTGCGGTACAAATTTTAAATCTCTTAGTTAAACATACTGTCTCACATTTAGGGGTATCAGTGTTGAAAATAACCTAGACGCCTTAAAACGAAGTGACGCCCCCTCGCGATCCCCCTCACAGGCTGTGGGTGCAGAGCGGCGATCAGTCCAACTGGAGAACGACTCCATGTTCAGGCTGTTTACTGAACAAAGGAGGCCTCAAATTTTAAAATTACTCAGTATTTCACAGGAAAACAATCAAAACATGGAGAAAAGACATGAAAAAATAAACCGGGTAATACTTTTGTCTTGTAAAAATGTGTTTCCCTGTGTCATCATCATCTTGTGACCCCCCCGGAATCATCTCACGACCCTCCAGGGGGTCCCAACCCCCAATCTGAGAACCACTGATCTCAACATTTCAAGAAAAGAAAATGTATTTCTCTCTTTCTTTATTTATATATTTCTTAATTCAGTGTTCAGCAGGCCAAACAAATAGAACTGCAAGTATGAACCTGAAAAGCCCGCGCTTCAGTAACTAACGAAGTAGCTGGCAGATTTCTGGGGACATTTTGTGTTTTTAAACGATGTTTAGAGGTAGCTGGTTCACATCTTACCATGAAACTCTCAGACAAACCAGATCCAAGCTAGCATTAGCACTCCAGAGTCTGTCTGATCATTACTCCTCGTCAGCTCAGCCCACCCTCTATTGTGCTGGTCAGATTTTTGCAGTCTCTCCATATTTGAATAATCACTTTTTGATTTAACCAGACGTAGCGCACACACCCTACTTTTCCTCTTCTTTAGAAAGAAGTGATGAGGTCTGATACTCCGTGCCCTGTCTTGTTTTGCCGTTGTACTCTCTGCCTCCACCTTGCCTCCTATCACCTACACCCAGGAGTGAGTAATACAAATCACACATTACATATTCCATTACTCAAGTTACAGAGACAGGCGAGGTCAGTTTGTGCTCTGAAAGGTACCTTAACATACCCAAAGCCGGATTTTAAAGCTGACTCACGTAAAACCACCGGCCCACTCTGTGCACTGAGTCGAACTTAACCCACACACTTGTAGGGTGCAAATCACTTTGGGCAGCACTTTATAATGAAGAACGATTGTGAACCACATAAAACTCTGAATATATAGGAGAGCATTTACTGACTATAGGGTCTTTTAAATGTCACCAGGGAAATCTCTGCTTGTTTTGAACTCTTCAGCATCCCTGATCAAGGCGGTGCTATACACAGAGAATGGTATCTATACTGGTAAAGCTGAAAATGATCAAGAATCTGTGGGGCCATCAGTTCTTGAGTGGCAGGATGACACAGACAGACTTATTGGGTAATAATAAAAATCTTAACACAGGCATGGAGCTCAGGTCACGGAGCTAAAGACTAAGACCATGTTGAAACGCACCTTCAACAGGGCTACATGTGTCTACTGGGCGACCTCTGGGTCTCCCCATATTGTCCCTTTGACCACACAGATGGTCACAGGCACTAATGAGGCCATGAACCTATTTGTCGTGCAGCTGCGATAGTGTGCGCAGGATCTAAGATAGAGAAAATAACCCTTCCTCTTTTTCTCGCTCTCCGCTCTGAATTGTTGTCCGTCGTGCGAGCATTTAATAAAATTCACTAAAGCCCGAGTCAGTTTTTCTTCAATTCATGTATTTTATGCTTATTAAACCCGACGGGGAAAATAATGAAGTCATCATCCATTTCCTGGGTTGTTGTCTGCTAAATCTATTACATCCAATCGAATGAGGTGAGCTCGGCAGTAAAGAGAGATAAATATTTGCTGATGCCTCTTACAAGTTCTGCAGGGGTACCTTATCTTGAATGCACAAGTAGGTAAAAACTGATGATATCTTGATTCACATTACGATTAAAAATTACATTGTTCTGCAGACTGATAGGCGGAAGTGGCAGCCAGCCACTGTTAATGCTGTGCGATATCAAACTAACACATGTTTACTTATTTTTGGAGGATGATGCATGAGACTGATAGCTAGCAGCAATTGGCAGATGATGTCTAAGAATCATCTTTGTTTTGGTATATTTCCATTTATAAACTAGCAATTTATACACAAGTTATTTAGTTTCATACATATGTATGGTTGACTCAGTCGGTTGTGTGTTATTGCACATTATCATATACCAGGGTATTTTAGAATGCTCACGGTATCATATTTAATATCATTTGCATTCTGTTTCCAATTAAATCACATTATGCTCGGTGTTCATTAAGTCTTGTGTGTACGTCTGCCACTTGTAGTTGTGGCTGGAGCACAAACTTTTCTCTTATCCCTTCAGGCAACTGTCAACTAACTGAAGCCGCCACCCTGAGGGAAATGTGAAAGATGGCCACTGCTGCTATTTGGCGGTTCTTCAGGTTAATTTCAAATGATATTGGACGGCCAGCTGATTAAGATGTTGCCATATGCAAAGATTTGTATTAAAAATGACTGGACAGAAATGTAGAGCGTTTCTCACTGACAGTAAAAAAAAAAGAAAAGGAAATTAAAAAAGTATTTCCGCAACAGGCTCTGTCTCAGTATGGCGGGGGATACACTGACCCAGTTTCCACACAGCTTAAGCTGGACAAAGTCAACAAGCTTGTCTTTTTGGCCAGAAACCTGGAGGTGCAGCAGCAACTATTCGACTGTTTTATGTGTTTTTTTTGGTTAGAGTATTAAGACCACTTGGCTTGCCCAGCCTAGTTCCCTCTCACATTTTAAAGAGAGCAAATTCCTGTGATGTCAGCGATCTCCCATCCGAGCTGATTTGGCCAAGTAGATACTTGAAAAACTTACTGCATTAAACCAACTACACTAACTATTCCTGTTCTCAATAAGTGGAATTCATTATCTACAGTGATAGAAACCAAGCGTTATGACCGTCATGCTTTCACAGGACGTTATAAAATTGCATAAAATATCCTGCTGTGATATGACAAAATCAATATTGCCTCACCCCACTACATCCCTTAACTGTATCTCTCTCTGCACCTCGATCTGTCTTACTCTGCCTGCTTGTCTGTGTCCCTCTGCATCTGTCAACTAGCTGCATTCGTCAATTTGCATTTGCCTGTTTAATTTTTCCTTCAACACACACACACACACACACACACACACACACACACACAAACACACTTAACCAATTAGCTGCTACCCTGGCTGTAATAGCTTCGAATTTCAAGTGCCGCTGATCTAGATTTCCTCTCATTTATCAAAACTATCGATCCGCAAACCACCAAAGGTCCATCAAACAGATAGGAAGACAAGGAGGAGGGGTGGGGGAGTGGTATTTAATATGCAGCGTTGACAGAGGGGCCCATTTGTTAAATTCAGCACACCTATCAGAGTTGTACTACACATAGGGGGGAAGAAAGAGGAGGAGAGGGGGAATAAATGTGGGAGAAAAGAGAGATATGAAATATTATAGAATGAGTGGTGCTGACACTGGGGAGCATGTATTTAGTTCATCTGGTGGATTAAAGCCTAATTTTACATCCATCTAAGTGGGCCATAGAGAGAGCGCGGCCGCAGCTGATGCTTGTTAATGGCTTAAGAGTCTTGTAAGATAGACTTGGAGGTCAATGACAACTAGTGCCTGATACATGCCGGAGAGCGCAGGCTCTGCAGAAACATGTTCAGAGTTAAAACCTGCCGAGCCGACGATCCGCGCCCGCTGCGTGTTTCAGTTTTAACACGGCGCTGCGGGTAAATGAAAACTGCGTCACTCCAATTTGGAAAACATTTTGTGTTCTCATTTGAGCTGAGAGTTTTCCACGGTCCCTTGAGTGCTGAGAACGTTCCATGACCCTAGGCCCTGCAAAAGCCAGTTAAAATGCATTATCTATTGGAGGAAAAAAAAAAGGCTTTGCTGTTACTGTAAATAGAAAACAGTCTCTATTTCAAAGCTCAAAGAGACACATGCTTAGGGATTATCCATCATTGCCCTAATTTGTAATTTATGCATGATAATACCATGAAGTCACAGGCTTGCACATAAGTAATGAGCAAGAAGCGAGACAGAGAGATGGTGGAGAACAGAGCAGATAGCGAAGCAGACAGCAAAGGAAGTAGTTGGGGAAACTGCGTAGCTCCAATTTCAGAGATTTTCATTTTTTCTTTTCAGTTTTAGGATCACATGGCTCACTATGGGTTGAGACAATTCTACAACCTGGACGTATAAATCCCTTTCAGAATCCACCGGCAAATTGACATTTTGGAGATGCAAGGTTTTCACCGGACTGTTTGCAGATCAGATTCTGCACATGCAGTTTGAACAAAAGTGATCACTGTGATGTCACTCGCAGACAGAAGACGAAACAGTCACAGTTTGGTTACATTTAGGCAGCAAAACCACTTGGTTAAGGTTAGGAAAAATGTTTTTTTTTTTGCTATTTGTACTGCGTCACGTCACTGTGTTCGACTTCGCATCTCAAACTGGCGATAAAGGGTTAATTTCTCGTCTGTATCAGATGCCGAAGGGCATGACATTTTCTCGGAATTTTGACGCCCTGGGAATGAGAACAGGCTGACACACACATTCTAATACTAACATAAACATGCACTGACACGCACGCTCACACACACACACACACACATACACACACACATATATTCACAGATTTATGAATTTAAATTAAGAGGACTGACAGCGCAGTTAGGAGTTAGCAGGCAGATTTTATTCTCCACTTCAGCCTTTTATTTCTCTCTCCTGCCTTTTTCTCTCTCACCCTTCTCCCTGTCCTTGCTCTCTCCATCTTCTTGTTTATGAGCCTCATAATAAGCATTGACATCTCGCTGTGTGTGTGTGTGTGTGTGTGTGTGTTTGAGATAGTATATGTGTGTGGAGGGCATGTACATAGCAGGGTGTGTGTGTGTGTGTGTGTGTACGTGTGTGTGTGTGTGCGTGTGTGTGTGTGTGGTGATTATTTAAAAGCTGGCCATTATCGTACTGTCCCACTGTGTGGAAGGAGAGAGATGAGAGACAAACAACACAGAGACAGAGAGAGAGATGAGAGAGGAGGAAAGAAAAGGATGGAGAAAGGAGGAGAGAGCAGACAAACAGACATGCAGAAAGAAAGAAAGAAAAGACATGACTGAGACGTGTCTGTGAGACGTGACTTACATCTGTCAGACTATTAGCCTGTGAAAAATAAATGTCAGGTCTCATGCACGCATGCACACACACACACACACACACACACACACACATCAGTGGAGTACAACAAGCTTAAATCAGCCTATTAAAAGAGACCACTACTGAGACATCAGCCTATTAGCAGAGACGGGACACTGTTTCCACCAATTAACAGTGATTGCTCAGTACCCATGTGAGGTCATTAGCATAGGACACTGGAGGGACATAAAGTGCTTAGCTGTGAAACAACACAATCAAAATCAACTTGCCCTTGAGGTTTCTGGACCTGTTAACATAAATACTTGCTATATTTTCCCGTCTTCGTCAGCAGCATACAACATCTAATTTTATCATTCCCACTACAGGGAAGCGAGGCCTTTAGCTACCAAACAACAGATTATCAGAATCAGGGGTTAAAGCTGCTGTAGGCAAGTTTCTTTCAAAGCGATTTTATCATCTGTAGGGAAATTCTAATTATATTCTGACAGGTATTTGTTAAGTAAATGCACTGTGAAAACCCCTCTCTCTCTGTGGCTGCTCCTTGGGCTGCACTCTGATTCGCTCACCGCGCTGTCAATCATGTCATGTGCACGCAGGCGCATGTGCAGGGCAATCTGCTGTGCATGTGCCTGCGTTACCAGCGGGGAAAAGAGGCCATCAGACAGAGAGAAATTTTCCTTCCCAAAGAATCTTTCAAAGCCAAACAGCCAAAACGAAGGAAGACCAAGAAGGAAAGAAGTTACAAAAAAAAGACAGGAGTTAGTTCAATCGAGTGATTCAAGTGGAATAAACACTGGAGGTGTTTTTCAGTGGTGGTGAAAGCTACTGGGCTTGAACGGCTTCAAAGTGATGCTTAGCTTATAGAATTTCTGCAGGAAAATAATATCTACAGGTCAGGTAAACCCACCTTTGTTGTATTTCAGTTTACTGTGTGTTTGCCCCAGGTGTGTGTGTGTGTGGATGAGAGCATCATGGAGGCAAGAAGCTCAGCAGGGAGGGAGTGTGTTGCCATTCAAATTTTCACCAGAATTCCTCCCATTGACTAAATATGCCTACATCAGCTTTAAACAATAACGGCTATATTCTGTCATGCAAAATTGGTGACCTGTAAATTAGACTTACATAGGAGACACATGATCCTATTCTGTAATTTTACAAATGGGGGGTTTTCCAGAACTAATGCCCATTCATAAGTTTAAACTTTTGATTTAAGATTTTCATTACCAGCCTGTGTGTGAGTGTAACAGGCTGCACACGGGCCATGACAGGATATCAGCGACACACAAAGACATCTCCACACATCCCTGATGACACGCTCACTCCCTATGACACCTTGAAGCATAATTTGGTGCAGCATTTGTGATATTAAACCTTCATATGGGTGTAATTTCTAAAGAGGCAGGAACGCTCGGGGTGCTCTAACGTGCCGGTGCTGCGGTGGCAACTGAAAAAAATCTGAATTATGGAACAAAGAGAAAAATGCTTCAGATGCCCTTTACCATGTCTCACCCACTAATGTCACACTAAAAGTGCAATTTTGGTTTTATGAGTAACCCCATAGAGCCATTTAACCTATTAAAATCAATATACTCTCACTACACAGCCATCTTTTATCAGTGATACTGCAGCCCTCCCTGTGCTCACTGTACTGTAGTTACAGTGTGAGACAAGACAATCACCATCTACATGGCCCACTGTAAGGGCAATTTGCAGGAAGTCATGCAGAAATAAAGTTCAGTCCGGGCCTGGTAATTAAAATTTTATTACAGAATCTGAATGCAAAATGTCTTTAGAGAGTGGTTGTCTAGCATGGTCAAATAGTCCGAAACAATGCCCACAACACCGAAGGGTCCTGTTTGAAACCCCATGGCTGACATGCTACTTTACGGCAAGAGGACTCACTCATTCATGCCTGTTTTACCAGTGCTTTTCAATGAATTTTCCACAGCTTTTCCATATATTTTAGCTTAATTTCAACGACCAAAAAGAAATTATTTGTTCAAAGGCGCCACAACAACACACACACACACATGCACCACTGAAACAATGAAATTCTGCTGCTGAGAGAAACTGAATGGGCTGTGACCCGGGGTCGTCCCATATTTGATTAGTTTTGACCTGCTACTGATAGCGCACTGTCCATATATGTGCCTTCCAAAGTTCAATATGAAACCTGTGTGCACCTGTGCGCATGTATGTGTGTGTGTGTGTCTATGCGGAGGTGTTGGTGTGTGTTTTCTTTGTTCCGAGGACGATTACAAACAAGCTTTGCTTTCTCATCAATTATTCATCTGTTTATTCTCTCTCTCTTCCCTCTCTGACCGAATGAATTAGAGATGGCTTGGTGGTTGTGTGGTGAGAGGTTGGTCACTCAGCTCGTACTCATTTGCAGAGCAGCAGAGCAGCAGAGCAGCAGAACAGCGGCTCTCAGCCTTGTAGGACGAACTCCTGACAGCGGGCCCTCAGCCAAGGTCCTCACTACTAATGAGGCTTCTTTCACTCCTCCTTTGCTCCCCCTCCTCCTCCCTCCCCTTTGCTCCTTTAATTTCATCTTTCATCTCCTATCTTCCACTCCCCCTCCACCTTTTGTCTTCCTCTCTCCCTCCTCTCCCCCTCTTTCTAATCCCCAGAACTGCCCCGTTCCCTTCCTCTCTCTTCCTTTCTTCCTACTCCCCGATCGCTCTGCTTCTCCGCTCCCTCTTTCCTCCTGTCCTCCTCTCCTCTTTTATCTGCCCTCACCCCTAACCTCCAAGTCAAACTCCTGCCATTTTTTTTGCGCCCTTGCTCTTCCTACTTTCCTCCGTACTTCTCCGTTTTCCCTCTGCCCTATTTTCCCTCTCCGCCTCCCATCTTAAGAAGTGAAAATTAATGAATAAAACTGAAATGAGAATGAATGTATGCATCTCTTTGAAGTTATTGTAATTCACTGCGGATAAGAGCTTCACCTAAATGCATTAAAATGTTTTCAGAAACAAGGATGAGAGAAAGTAACGCTCCACTGAGAGCCACAGTTGTTTCCGGGATGTCATTTTAACAAAAGAGAGGTGAAGTCCATGGGAATACAGGCCACAAATCACATCTTAATACCAGCAAGCAGATTATAAGGCTTGTCCTAAATCAACTGTACAACGATCCGGAGGTTAAATATAACGATCTCAGATGTATCATTGATGAGTCGAAGAAAATGTTTGAGCTCTTGACATCTGTGGGACACTCTGCATGTCTGCCTAAGCTGTTTTAATCACTGAGTTTTATGGGCGGAACACTCTAGTGAAAGCTATATTTGTCTCTGCGACATCATTATGAACATAATGAATGATGTCTGCGGAGTGCAGGATAAAAGTCACTGCAAGAACTGCGGAACACTTAACAAGATTTTACCGATCTCCTAGAAGTCATTCTGAATGTAGAGTGGAGGTATATACAGATAAGAGATTAGGTTTATGAAAAGTTTTGCTGCCAGCGTTATATTTAGTGTATTTCCTCTGAGAAAATGGTACTATATTATTGCATATATCTAATCTTCTTAACATTTCAAAGATGTACTTTTTCCTGTGGCAACATCCTCATTTTTGTGGTTGATAATATCATCACTTATTGTTAATTTCAACATGTTGAAATCTCCAAGGTCAGTTTGTGAGAAATGGTTTCAATTAGAAATGCTAACACTCCTAACAGGTGAACTGCTGTTTTTGGTAAACTGATGTACCAGAACAATTTTATTACTCAACTTTATTACTACTGCCTTGTGAAAGAAGAGGCTATTTCAAAATAATCCCTCCAAGTTTCTTTGTCAGAGCTCTTTTCAAAGCAAAGTCAGGGCTTGGAAATTAGCAATAATCAAATATGTTATTTATTCTGTTTTATCAAGAGGGGAAAGTGAGCATTTTATTATCTGTAATTAATTCATTCATCTGTTATTAATTCATTCATATTCATATTCATCATATTCATTCATTTACGGAACAAATGTACAAGAAAGGGGGAGAAATGGTTTGCACCTTTATCTTATCTTCATTCTCTCTCTGATTGTTTCCCTATCACACCCTAATCATCTCAATCCCTGCCCGTCCCCAGATGTGCCAGATGCATTTTGCCACCAAGCAACCAAAAATAGGATCCTACATGTCAGTTAAATACATGAATACATTGACACTTGACATCCAGGCTTCTGTAGCTACATCCCAAACAATTATGTGACTGCAGCTATACCTTCCTTTCCATAGCCAGATGGTTTTAAATAATAGATTGGATCTCCATAATTCGGCAATTAAGCAGAAACATTGATGAAACATTTATATCCGGGCTATTGCTAGATTTACTTTAATTAAATATGTATGGGTGAAGAATGTTTAGCATGAGGAATGAGTATATAATATATTGTGATTAGACAGGTCAAGTCCTCTAAAATTATGATTCATTAAGGTTTGAATATTTAAAGGAAAGAAGAAGAAAGAATTTTTTTTCATACCAGTGGATAAATGGATGACAGAATGTTAAGAAATCTGCGAGAACATGAGCAGTAAACATCACACTTTGGTGTGAGTCCATCAGATTCAGCCATTCAACATCGTACAGGGAGAATTGCAACACAGAAGAGAAAACCGAAACCAATTTATCTCCTAATAATAGCCTCGCCCATAATGCCATGCAGCCTGCGAGACATGTTGTGTTCAGAGTAACGGGTGAAACTTTAGAATTTTTGTCAACTAGAAAAACATGCTGTCTTGCACTTATTTGTGCTGCTGCTGTTGCTTTCTCCACCTACTCACATAACCTACAGCTGAATGGAATAAGTGCAGACACATTCCCTTGAGGTTGTTGAAAGGCATTCCTGAAAATCACTTGCTTAAGTATAATTACTCAACACAGGTTAAAAGAAAGTGGGTGCAACAAAAAAAAAGATAAATTATGGCACATCCTCACAAAATTTAATCCAAAGGTAGTCTCTGACCATTATGCACGACAGTTTGGAAATTAGTCTTTGTGTATGGCAATTAGGCAATTTAAGCTATTACATTTTGATATTTAATTAATGGACTCATACAATTTCACAATATTTCACACTGACAGCTTTACCACTTTACAGTATTTGGTGAATAACTGATGTCAATGCAGCAAAATCCTAACAACCCCCCGATATCTGTGGGTCAGAATATTTAACATTCATGGCTTATCCGTTATGAGCTTAGACTGTATGAGGCTGAATGGATTTTAATAATGATTCTATTGTGTTCTAATACGGCGAGGTAGAATACACAACAATTATACAAATCAAACTCTTTAGTGTACAGATGTTACACGGCTTAACCTCAGAGGGGTTCAGCCATACAACAATGGAATCTTAATGGGGTCAAATGGATTAGAAAAGCTATAGACAGAGATGGAAAGAGACGGAA
>OMLF01053431.1:0-16588 GCA_900302615.1 Holocentrus rufus
GGGGAGGGGTGAAACAAAATCAGGCATCCTTTGATCAAATCTGTGTGAGTAAAGCAGGGAGTCGACTGTTCCAGAATCAGATCAGAGCTCCCAGTCTGCTGCAGATTGAATCTGCATGAAGAAACTCTCAGAGTCCCCACAGTGTGGGTCATTTCTCCTCCAGGTGAGTGTGGGGACACAGTGTCTATATAAAGTAGATAGTTGTTGTTGCTTTGTGCCACAACTGGTTGTAGAGAGGGTGAGAGGGGTTTTCCATGATGGCTTTGATCTTGTCCCTCGTCCAAAGACCAGAGAAGATTAGGCAGATTAGTCCGCTGACGTATGAAACAGCTCCGGCTGTTTTACACTTCATGTTTCACAGTGGTGAAGCATCAGGCTGTTGAACCTATTTTAACCCCCGCTTGTTGACAGATCCCATCAGCCTCTGACACTTTTTACAGTGTTGTTCTCCTGTGTGTCTGCTCTGTGTTCTGTTCACTTTCTTCATCAGCAGTCTGTTTTAGAAACTCGACCAGAAAACACAACGCACCTCCTGGATTTTTTCATCCAAGATTGGAGTGAACACGGCCACAACAGGATACACAAACAAACAAACAAAAAAGGCTAATATGCCCAGTAGTATGCAGTGAGAGAGAGAGAGAGAGAGAGAGAGAGAGAGAGAGACAGAGAGACAGAGAGAGGGAATGGACTGAGGGAACTGAAGTACCGAGAACAAACATTTTTTTAAATCACTTTTTTGAATCACTGCAACCTCCAGAGCTTCTTCCTCATACAGTCAGTCTGTGCACAAAACAATTTAGGCTGATAGGCCCAGTGGTTTGTGAGATTAGCCGCTGACAGACACACACAAAAACACACTCGACCACACAAATGATCTCCTGGCAGAGATAATTAATTATCACTGTACTTGAATATGATCTCAGCTCTCCGGCTCACTTGATCAGATGCCTTCATCTTCCTCTGGAGAAAACAGCACCATTGGCCTACCTGGCTTGCAATTTAATGTTAGCAACTGTAGCAAATGTTAGCTGTATATATAGCTATATACAGCTATATATAGTTATGTATATATCTGTTCTGTACAATATGTCCTGTACATAGCGATTTTCAGCACAGCCCCGTTTTCCCATCCTCTTCCATCATAATAATAGGTTCACTGTAGAGATGCTTGCTACGGTATATGAGAATACAATCCTATAATTCCAATAAATGCTGCAAAAACAGCCAGAAAAACATACAAAGCATGTCTTTAAACATATTGACACTTATTCTGAAATTAGGCATTTCATTTGCAGTTTTTCCATGATCTGACAACTTTCACGATTATTTTGGCACTATTTCATATAGCAACCCATGTAAGCAAGCAACCACAACTGACAAAACAGGGGTAAACAACAAAAGTGCCAAAGCAATTGGCAGTGTATTCCCCAAACTGTACAAGAAAAACAGAACTGATTATAACTTTTATTTACATCATGCTATCAGTATAAATAATACATGGGACTGATTTTTGAAGTGTCCTTTGGCCCTATAAGACTGTGGAGAGCTACACCCAGGCAAGCACAAAGTAACTAGTTGACAAGTTTTTGGAATGGATCAATCAGCATAATGTAAAAAGACTGGGAAATAGGGTCAATATCAAAAATGGACGGAGTTCTGCAAGTTTTCCAGTAATACAAAATTTACTTTGATCCCACCAGGAGTGATTGCCCTGAATTTGGCTCTTGACTTTCTCTCCAACATGCATTTGACAACAAAAAAGTATAACATCATGCAACATAGACATCTCCCAAAGCAGAAATATGTATCTTTACAATAGAACAAGCATTTAGTAATGCAATCCACCTTACTGAAAGTGCTTTACAATTCACTCCTATGAATCTTGGTCTACCTCTGGACAGTTGCAGTTTTTTGGTTCACATTTCAATTCAGCTGACTGGAGATAAATCTGACTACAAGTGTGAAGGCAATGTGGTTGAACTTTATCTGGATACAATCCAGTCTTCTGTACCTGAGGGGGCGCAGTGTCCTGAGCAGCCTGAGAACACGGAGCACCCCCAAGATCTTCGCCCCGCCTGCCATGGACACCACGATGTCAATCAGAGACACAAAGACCAGGAAGCCGTCCAGGATGTTCCAGCTGCTCCTCAGATAGGCCCTCTCACCCAGGTACAGACCCATGGACACCACCTGGACAAACCAACACAGGGAACATAACACACACACATGCTTTGATTTTTCAATCCATATTCAGTTTCTCAAACATGTGCAATTTCAGGTCAGTTGCCTGTTGCTTGGTTTGGTAAAAAAATAAAAACTGCATCAAAGAGTGTGTGTTTGGAGTTGGCCTGCATTTCTGAGAGAGAAGAGAAGAGCACTAAATCCAGAAAGAGAACAATTTCCGAACAGAAAGATAAAAGTACAGAATTTTCCCCCTATATAATTCATGCTGCTATGATGGATTGCATGAGTATAAACATACAGCATATTAAGGAATATAACAGGTTACTCATTGCATTGTGCAGCATCAGCTGCCCAAAATCCTTTTAAATCAGACCCTTGTTTAATCAGGACCCAGAAGCTTCAGACTGCATGTGTCCACAAACCAAGTCTGTGAGTTAACAAGTAACAGAGATTACAGATGGGCACTGCTTTTAATGCTGATTTTCATGCCTTTCAATGGCCTCTGATTGAAGGCATCAGAGGTTACTGTACGGTTACTGAAAAACGTCCAGATCTTGAATTCCTAAAATAAGATATTCTTCCTACCAACAAAATCAACTGAGCAAGGTTTCATAATATTCAGAAAAGTGAATAGAGAGACTGAATGTATAAATGTGATAGAAACATCTTTTATTATATTTAAAAAAGAAGAGTGCTTTCATGTAGCAAAGATGTGACTTAAAGCCAACCCTGGATTTTTTTTTTTTAAAGCTGACTAAGGTAATAGCATGACTGTTGAGGAGGCAGGTGTTGCTGTGATCGAAACATTTTCTAGAGTGTCACTTTGTAGCTACAGCTGGGTGGGAGGTCTCACTCACTAGACTAGTCCTAATGGATTCAACCAAAAAAACAGAGGAGGGGAACACTGTAGGAGATGAGGAGGAGAGGGTGTGACAGGCAAAGATAGAAAAGGCAGAAGAGGCTGAAAAAGAAAATAAAAGTTTGGGTAAGATTGGAGGTTACGTGGTCTGGCAGATGTTTGTTACATCCTTCAAACCCTCTCAGGTGCTTTCATGGAGAAAAAAAAAAACTAGAATATTCGTGTGGTTGCCAACAGAGTGTGCACAGATGCTACATTTCAAACAGCAGAATTTTAAGTGAAGCATATTTGATCAAGAAAAGCCATTTCATTCATCACAAATTTGGCATAGGAGATGTCTTTCCTCTGGGGTAAACACAAAGTATTAGCATAAAGAGTGGAGTGAGAACACGTACTATGAGGTGATCAGATTTATTTTTTTTTTTGGAGAGGATGTGTGTTTTTGAAGTAAAAATGACAGCAGACCTCCTGTGATACTACTCCATACAAGGATATTCAGAAATATTTCTAGGGACAGTGCCAACCAGGGACAAAGCTCCAAATCTGGGTCCCCAGAAAACCAGGACGTCTGGTCACCCGAATGTAGTAGTGGAAGTAGTGGATGATAAACCTGTCTTAACTCGGTCTACCAATGTTTTTATTTGAAGAAAGAGTTTACTCACCTTTATAGTCTGACAAAAATCTTCACAGCCAAAATTCATAGCATACGTCCGACATGAGTTATGAGTTATGATATGAGTTGCATGAGGCTTTCAGGGGGAAATAAGCTACTGTCAGACTTGCATGATAAATAAGCAGCTCTACTCAAATAATATGGGTTCATTGTTTCCTGCTCCTGCTTGCATTCATCATTTCCTGTTTGAATTTGCATTCCATCTGTCTGCATTAACATTTCCTGTTCACTTCTTGATTGCCTTGATTTACATGCTAGCTAACTTTCTTTGCCCAGGAGCACTCTAGAAAAAGCTAACCACTCATCTTAAAGTCTTTATGCTAAGCTAAGATGAAATGCTACCCATAGGAAACGAACCAGCGGATGCGCAGAGGTGAAAATAGTATCAAACATCTGGTCTCAGTCTGGGGAAGTTGGAAACAGGGGATTTTCCCCAAAATGTTGGAGTTGGAGTATTCCATTAAAGGTTATAGAAGGCATTTTTTCAGTTAGTACCAAGAGTGCTAAGCTTCATATTATTAGGTATCTTCTCTCTTACCCCTTGCATTTTTCACAACTATGAACTGTGGTTATTTGGCTCCGCCCAATGCGGATTAACTCAACCAATGAGATTATTTCTGTCTTTACATCAGTTTTCCCTCCAAGAAATGTTTGCACAACCGAAACTCCAATCTGTTGTGGAAATGTCTTAAAGGTATGCTGGCTGCCCTGCGAGGGTTTCCAGCACACGGCAGCATGTCTTCGACTCTGATGACAAACACTGTGACTATCGCCGCGGTAACCCAAAAGTGACTGACAGCAGCGGAGGCGGGAACATAACAGATAGCAGGCGCCATGCCAACTGTTGTCAGGGCATGTTTGCTCTGTAGAGTACTGTGGAAACTCAATGATGATGGGGGTGAGCGAAAGAGAGAGACAGCTAGAGAGAAAATGACAGAATAAAAGGGAAGACAAAGAGAGAGAAAACAGAAAACAAACTGAAGTTGTCAATTTGAAGGACTCCTGCACGGCACAGTTTAAGATCAGTCATCCCATTGGCCTTGTTTTGTCAGCGAACATGGTCCATATGTCTCTATGAAAACGTTTCACCTGTTCTTGCTGGCTAGATCTGCACAGCGGCAAATCACTGTCACATCCTATACAAGAGGTCTTTTGTCACACTATGACAGACCAGATAGCAGGTTATAATACATCTGCTCTGTTATTAATAGGGGTCTGCTATATCGAAGCCCCTTTGGGACTATTGGAATGATGTGGGGCCTCCATTAAGCAGATCAAACGCTGCCATGATAAAACACGATATATAGGAAATCTATACCAGGTCAACGCTCACACCGTGTTCAAAGCCTGCTCATCTCCTCTCTGCGATGTACAGCCACTCTGCCAACTGTCCTTTGGCTGGCAGGGCGAGCGTGTCACATTAAATTCAAATTCAAATTACATTCCGACTCCATTTGCAGTCCCGAGATTCAGCAGAAAATATGGCAATGGATACACTTGTCACTTCAGCATTTGAGATTGGATTTTATGAGACCACATCGCTGCGTGGATCACATTGCCATTTTTGCTTTTGTTGGACGGTTTTACGGTGAAGAGAGACAGGAAGGACCGGGGAGAGAGTGGGGATGATATTCGGCAAAGCTAAAATAGCCAAATTCGAACTGATGATGTAGCAGTTGCATGGCATGCACCTTGGGCTGCCTGTCGGACAATAAGGTTTACAACACTGGACCTGGAAATAATTATTATTTTTAATTTATCTCTGTCCACTCCAGTGTTGGGCGACAAGTTACAATAATTTTTTTCAGTGAGTACTCTAACAAATTAGAATTTCAAATATAGTTAATATACAAACTAACCAAACCAAAGTTTATTTATATATATATATATATATATATATATATATATATATATACATATAACCACCGAAATCTGACATGACACTGTGTGTCTGTGGATATTAATGGAAAGTCTCTAGAACTCAAATTTTACTGTCTCTTTTGCTATGTTTACCAAAAGTCAGTAATAATTCATGTTTTCATATTACATTAAGCAAGTATTTCATCATTTCATTAACTTACTCATTAGAATGCAAAAAGATTTTGAAGAAGTATTGCTGGGTACACAAATTATGCGGTGTATGAGTTCACTGAGTCTGCAAAAGTTTTGCAGAATGTTAACTAAAATTTTTAAACTTTTATCTGGGGATATTTGCTGAGCACGCACAGTCCTCATCAGCTCTGTGGTCGTCCTGCACCTCCACTTTTTTACACCTGGGTGCCTCCCAGTGCCAACACAGACTTCTAATGTTGGACACTGAGCAGCTCCACTACATTCCTTTGGGGTTTAAACTTCTTGCTCAAGGGCACTTCAGAGGTAGATGTTGAGGGAGAGGAGAACGCCAGTCATTCATTTTCCCTGTTCAAATTTTCCCGATCTAGGGATTCACACTGGCAGCCTTCTGTTTCTACCCTTAGAGTGCTGCTACAGTGCCCACAGAAAAGATAATGTTCCTTATCTGTAGGTCTCTAATCCATAAAATTGATATGGAAAGATATATAAAAATGTCTCCAATTTCTGGACATGTTTATTTACTGAATAAAGGTATGTATGAATTGTATGACACACAAAATAAAAAAAAAAAAATATAAAAATAAATAAAAATAAATAAAATAAAATAAAACCTATGGAAACTCTGCTATGAAACGAAGTGAGCTTAACACTTAACACCTCCACTGGATCTAATAAGTCGAGTTTTATAAAATCTGCGTGTCTCACACCAGGAACGTTGCCATGATAATCAGTGTAGCTGTCTCCACCAGTTCCATTTACATGCTCCTCTCAGGTCTGTCATGTGTGCTGATTATGTTAACGATTCAAGTCTTGTTTCATACATTGGATGCTGGTCTCAAATCACTCCACTTGCTGCTTATTTGTTGGCCAAATCATCACTTCATCATGAGTTTTGCAAAGCTAAGCTATGGATGTGCTTCACAAAGCACATCCATAGAGGACGAGTCTTCATGACATGGAAGTTGTGCACATGCAAGTGCTGCATCTGAAATCACATACCATGCACTACATACCCAATGTGTGTACTTTTGTGAATAAACTTCATGAATTGTCACATCCTCTGCTTTACCTGCTGCTGTGCTGCCGGCCGCTGTCTGTGGTGCTGAAGCTGAGGTTCTTCAACTGCCCAGTCACAGCAGGGGGTGAAGGTGTTTCACTGAGTGCCGGGGGGTTATGTAACTGTCTGTGATCAGTTCCCAGGTTGCTGGATCTTGATTCTGCTTTCCCTGCTTCTCATCCAGCTGTCTGGTCTTCAGTCGTCAGTCAAGTCTGCCAGCTGTTTGGTTGTTTAGTCCTCAGTTGACCTCTGTCTGACGATAGTCCTCAGTTTAGTTCTCTGCCCTGCTGGCAGCACTGTTTCTTGTTTTTGTGCTTCTAAAGACTCACGACCAAACTGATTGCCTCTCACCAGTTCTGCTCTTGGGTCCAAACCATCAGTGTCACATGTATCTCTTCAGATGTACTGCAGAGCTGTCATTACCACGTCACTTCCTGAGAGCCCCTTGCCAGTTGGGGACGCGTAACCATGGTAACGTGCCAATCTCACCCACACCGCGTCCGAAGAAGCTGACAGTCATTATGATGAACCTCTTGATTTTTTTTTTTTTTTCCACGCCTGTAGCAGTACTTCCACCGTTAGAAAATGCAAACTGCAGATGAACTTGTGTATCTTGAATTTTCATCACGAGATAATCCTTAAATTTCTAGAAAAAGGTCAGCAACTAGTCCAACGGTCGCAAGTGACAACTCTGATTTTCATCATGTAGTATATAGATCATGTAGTCTATAAATCTCTTGCTGTTGTTGTCGTTGTCACTACTGCATTGCATTGTGGGACATTTGCATACTGTAATATGAAGCCAGAAACAGTATGCATTTCACACACTCTTGGTTTCAGACATACTAAAAAAATCTCACATACTGTTTTAGCGTACTGAATAGCATGGTAGTATATGATTTCAGATGCAGCCGAGGGGTAACGAGCATTAATGGAAGAACACTGGTTGTGACACTTCTGGAACACACTGCAGTTTTTCTACTTCAATAAATGGCAGTTGTTTCCAAACTCAGGAAATGAGTCACAGTAGAGTCACAGGCGGAGTGTTAGGTCTGGTTATGGCTCAGAAAAGATGCTCAGTGTTGTTTACACCTTGAAAACACTTCATTATGGTTGCATTTCTAATGGCTCCTAAACTGTGGTGGTGTTGTTTAGCGGTTTTGGAGAAATGTTAAACAACACTTTCTGGCATGTTTAATGCATGCACACATGCCCTCGCACAACACATCTGCTTGTGGGACTATCTTTGCTATACAAGCGTAACCCTGCTGATATTTACAGCTCCAGTATGTAAGTATACATCTTGCCTTAGCCTCAGTCTATGTGCTCTTTCAAGATGGATGACAAGTGATTGAGGGACTGACAATACGCTTCCTACCCAATGGCGAAAAGCTGCATATTGTAGCTTTAAATTAGCTCAGATGACACAGATGGCAGAGAAGTTAGTGCATCAGTATGGCTTGGATGAAACTCAGTGGGTCTGTCAGGCCCTCTTACAGATCATAATATGCCGATCAATTACAGAACAGAGTGACAAGAAGCAGTCAACTCTAGACAAGATGAGACAAGTGTGTATGTGTGTGTGTGTGTGTGTGTGTGTGTGTGTGTGTGCAGGGGATGAGAGCGGATGGCCTTGGTGATGAGTGTGTCTCAGAGAGAGGAAACTCTTGGTCTAATTAATGTGGTTGTTTAATTAGCGCTCCTCATAGGGGGATCAGACTGGCCAGCCTGGATCGACATTTTGGGTCCATAGAGAGGGGAGGGAGAGACCGAGGGACGACAGAGAGGGAGGAGAGGAATGAGGCAGGGAGGTGAGATGGAGGGAGGAGGAAATAATTTATTTTTCCTCTTTGGACAGAAATATGAGAAAACAAACTGCACTGCGGGAGATGATCATCTGAGCAGCCCTTTAAAAAATGTTTGTTTTGCTCAAAGGAAACGCTTCACAAAGCAGTTGCATTATCTAATCACAGACATGTATTTTGCAGACTAGAAAATAGAAATCCTTATCATTAAAAAAACAATGATTTATTATTATCCAATCACAAACATGCATATAGAAAGTGGCGTCTGTTTGTTTGGGAGTCTTCCACGAAACAGCAGGCAGCTCTCAGATGTGAAAAAGTGCAGATGAGGGACTGAAAATCAACATTTCAGTCAGCGAATAATTGACTAAATTGAATCAGTATAATGGGATTCAAATCTGGACACATTTAAAGGGCATCTTCATGCAAAACAGTGTAAGGAAGTGTGTTGTTTGCCTTTAACAGCATACGTATTACTTAACACCTCAGAAAATGTTTAGTGTCTCTGATCCCTTTAAGTTGGATGTTAACAAGACTGAAACTGTGAAGAATAATAACGATCCATTCGGAGTTTGTGTCAAATACTTTAATAATAGGACAAATGCTGTTGGTTCATTAGGGAGCAATTATGATCGTCAGACCTCTGATCTTACAGAGATGGGAAGAGGGAGGGAGAGCTGGAGGAACTGATATACCTATCAGAAAATGAGCAGCAGGGGACTGCAATGACTTCACTGCAGTGTGAAAATCAAAGCAGGGAGAGATAACAACAGAGCTCAACTGATTAAATTAGAAAGGGAGAGAGAGAAAAGAGGGGGACAGATGAGACGCAGAGAGACGATGAAGGAAAGGGAGAGGAGGGAAGGAAGGAGGCAAATAAAGATGCAGAAAGGGAGCAGATTGAAGTGAAGTTCAAGATGAGGCCAGATGCATATACACATCTGGTCTGTACACCTCCCCAGCACGGGGCTGATCTACATCTCATTGTGCTACACATGTCTTCATTATTCCTGGTCATGAATAAATCACTATAGGGCTTCTACCAATGCGGGAAAACGCCTGGAGACACACGGCCCTCAATAATGGATGATGCCCTGGTCCTCTGGACACAAGATTACTGGATTAAAGAGAGAGAGAGAGAGAGAGAGAGAGAGAGCGGGAATCCATGTGTGTGTGCATGTGCATGTGAGTGTGTGTGTTTATCGATGCAAAGTCCAGCACCAGCTAAAGGCCAGCTGAAGAGAGATAGCCTTCTAATTAACTTCATTATCCGGCTGCCCATCGCTACTCTGGCAACTGACTAAGCAGAGTCATCAAGAGGAGAGAGGAGGAGAAGCAAGGAAGGAGGAGGCGAAGAGAGGAAAAAGGGGAAATAAGGGGGAGGGGGGAAGAGAAAAGAGAAGAAAGAGAAGTGGAGAGAGAGGAAAAAGAAGGGAGAGGAAAGGACAGGGCTTTTTACCTTGACAGTCATCTCAGTAACAAAGATGGCGGTAAATATGTAGTTGGAGATGGTGAGGAATAGTCTTTCCTGCAACACAAGAAGACAGAGGAGAGCCATAAACGAGTGAAGCATGAGGGAGGAAAGAAGGGAGAGAGGCATAGAAATTAGAAAGACAGAGAAAATGAGCGATGGAACAAAAGAGGACTGAAGAAGCAGAGACAAAAAGAAGGATAGAGGCTGAAACAACCTGGGAAAGAAAGATAATGAGAAAAACCGATGGCAAAGCAGAATGTAAAAATTCCAATCTCTTATGGTCGCAAAAGTTCACTAATCAATAGACCTCATTTGTCAGTGTTTTCGTATTAGACCATTAAAATGCCAAAGTGGAATGCTAAATTTTAAAGACTCATTACCCTTTAATTTGAAATGGGAAATGCTTTGATTGCTTGCCACGAAGAACACCATATTTTACTGCCATCTGATTGCTAAAACTGTTTTCATTTCAGAATACTGGAGCCAGGCAGCTAAAGTGGGACTAAGAAGAGTTTCTCTACATGATGTTTAAGTGTTCTATATTAATGGTGTTTTAACATTAAAGGAATACTCCAATGTTCTGGGAAAAATGTCCTTTTTTCCGACTCACCCAGACTGAGACAAGATGTTTGATACCATTTTCACCTCTGTACATCCACTAGTTCAGTTCCTATGGGTAGCAATTTGTGCTAGCTTAGCATAAAGACTTGAAGTCTACAGGAGTCATTAGCCTAGGTCTGTCAAAATGAAAAAAATAAACCTTACAGCAACTCTGAAGCTGTCCTATTTACACAGTGTACCATGTGTGTTTGAAATACAATTCTGAGTTTTTTTTTGTCATTTTAGGAGAAGTTGGTAGATGGTAGGAACTATAACCGCTGAACATATGTGTTAATTAATGATAGTATCTACTGTCGAACATCTCCTAAAATGACTTGAAAATTTGTATTTCATTACCGTGTATCATAACACATGATACACTGTGTAAATAAGACAGCTTCGGAGTTGCTGTAAGGTTTCATTTTTCACTTTGACAGAGCTAGGTTAATGACTCCAGTAGACTTCAAGTCTTTATGCTAAGCTAACACAAAATGCTACCCATCGGAACCGATCCAGTGGACGTACAGAGATGAAAATGGTATCCAACATCTTGTCTCAGTCTGGGTAAGTCAGAAGAAGTATATCAACGTTATATAAACGAGTATTCCTTTAAAAAACAAAAAAGGTCACTTTTGCTACTCTCTTTTAAGACGTTCTTCAGGAAATAAAATCACATTAAAGTTACCAGAAGCAGCATCAGTGGTTTCATTCATTCATCAATAGCTGAATCTCATGTGTGATGTGTTTTTCATTCCCTCCAGCCTTTGCACTCCTGGGAATGCCCCACAGTATCTGGATGTGTTAACACCCGTCTCTCAAGTGTCGGTCCATTTCATATTTCATGGGGTAGATTCATATCGACGATCCCTCTCCGACAACTATCCAAACACTGATGGGATGTAGACCTGGATTCAATTTTCTTCTATGAATGAAGTTTTCATCATTTTATAAAATTGAATCATGACTAAAATCTCACGCTAACCTCAATCTCAAAACCTCACAGTTTTACATGCCTACAACTTCAACCATCATCCTAACCTTGTTGTACCTCAAACCCATTCTCAGCGCTCCCTCCTTTTCCCTGGTAAAATGATTCATAGAAAACATTGTCTTACCAGGCTGCCTTGTAGGATCTTTGGCCTCTCCAGGGCCACTGTGATGCAGTTGAGAAAGATGAAGGCCAAAACCACGTAGTCAAAGAGCTTATGGGCAATTATAGACTGACAGAGGAGTCTGAACCTGACAGAGAGAGAGGGAGGAAGAAGGGCGTGAAGAAGGAGGAGGAAGGTGAAGACAGGAGAGGGAGGGACGGGGTAAAAGGAAGAGGGAGAGAAAGAGGATTAGATAGAACATTTTTCAATTTGTTTTAGTACAAATTGTTTGTGTAAAAAAAAACAAAAAACTACATCTTAAGAAGTCATTTATTCTCATATCCTGCTCTGAAACCAAGTGGAAAAACCTGCAAGTATAATTAGATAATCCCTCTGGTTTCCAATGCAGTTTCACTTGTTTCAAGATAATAAATCTGTTGAAACATGGCAGAATAAGTCAGATCAGCCCACTAGGATCAAGAAAATAAGATTTGATTCAAGCAAATTCTGGAGACAAGATGATTCACACTGGAAACAAGTGGGATTATCTCATCCCACTGGCAGATTTTTTGTCTTGTTTTAAGGAAAATAAGATTTTAACACTGAAGATGAGACTGAATGACGTGTACAATGCAGTGTACATTTAATAGTCCTGTAAAAATAAGTAGCACTTAGATAGATAGCAGCATGTTGATTCCAGTGGTCTGGTTCGTTCATGCAGGTGAGGATAATGCTGTTGGAAACCAGCTGACAATAAACAGCTACACTAAGACACCTGAGAAACTGAAGCAACTGCAGGAAACAACCTGAAAACACAAAGTTTCTGCGATGGAAGGAGACAGTTGCTGACATCTGATAGTCAGCAGTTACTCATGCCTGGAAGGTCTGGCATATCAAAAATTAAACAGGAGTGCACATGGGCAGCGCGGGGAAGTCTGTCATGCTTAGGACTTCAGCTAAACAGATTTGTTTTGACTCCCTCTGCTGCCAAAACGTCTAACCTGGCAGCATGACGGGTTACCGAAACTCAGTCCAACCAACAAGCTACTTGTGACTTTTGTTGACAAGCTCTGTTTTTGCAGCGTGAATCTAAAGGAACCGAATCCAAAAAATACAATCTTGTGAGCATGACTCCATGTTTTATAAGACTTCTCCCCCCTGAATTTGCTCTTTTGTTTATTTGCATCTGCCAGAGTATGTGAATGTTGGCTTGCTGTCCCAGGAAATATGCAGCATCTCTAAATAGACATCCCAAGAAACCTACAGTGTTTATGTGAAGTCCTCGACTCCGGAGCCGATGAAGACAGTAAGCAGCTCCCGTGTGGAGGCCTCACACGTCTCACCTCCTCGCTGCATTGAGGGGAAAACCAAGTAAACCCGCTCCTGCACCTCCTCTCCGTGCGAGGAAATCAATGTGCTAATCTGGCTGCTTTTCCTCTAGACCTGGCAACCCTGTCCCTTTAACCATCGATTCAGATCTGGCAACGCTGTCCCCTGATATCGATCGCGACCAGCGGCTGAGCTGGCGTAGGCGCTTATCCCCTTCCCCCTCGAGACCGAGTTTCTGATGTTGGCTTGTTTCTCGTTTTGTTTTGTTGTGTTTGCTTCCCTTGCTTTAATTCTGCTTAGGTACACTTGTTAGGCCGTGCACATAAACACAACCCCACTCACCAACACACACACACAGGCACAGGAAGAGGCATGCACACACACACACGTTGACACAAAGGCATAAACACACATGCATGCACAAACACACACATGCACACACAAAACAACACACATGACTGCAGATATGGACAAATAAACACGCTCCCACACACATGCACACCGAGAGAATACACACACACACATCTACAAACTCCTCTGCTGGCTTGACAGATGGCACCTGCCAGGGTGCCAAAACACAGCCCTGGGGCCTGGCTTGCCTTAAGTGGCTATCAGCACGCAGGGAATCGAGTGAGTGAGCGAGTGTGTGAGTGAGTGATTTTTCTTTTATGTTGCTTTCAGGGGCGTTTCTACTAGCCATGAATTGTAAGCTGGGAGAAAACAAAGTAAAGCAGGAGAGCACACACACACACACACACACACACACACACACAGCCTGGAGCCCAAAGTCAATAGCACTGTCTAGAGAAGAAAAAAAAACTTAAGGAAAGACACAGAAACATCACTTTAACAAGCCATTCGTGAAAAGCAGCAGACACCAGCTCTCTTTGGGTGAACAGACAAATTGTCCGACTGCACTGCAGCCCGTTCGTCTACATTTTCTAGATCGAGCTGGAAACATCGGGCTGTTTCCACTGTCATTGGTCTCATTTGCAGAGCTGTCTTTTCCCTCCACACTTGGGTTTCTGTGTTCTTTAGTGTTGTGCCAACAGGGCTGGGAGGAACAGGGCTGCACAGACCAATCATCAGGGTAAAATCCTGCATCGACACATCCAGAGAGATGTTCAGGGTGTGGTCGCACCGAGAGTTTGTTTTCTTTGGTTTGAACCAGAGGGGAAAAATTTACTTTGTTATATGTTTTTGGTTCATTTAAGTTCATGCAGTTACACGTGAACTTTTCTAAAGGTTTCATCTCCATCATCCAGTTCACTTTTGCTGGTGTTCATGTTAGTTAAGAGGACATGAAGAAAGAGTTGAATATGATAATCAGTCTAGACTGCAGTTTGCCCGTGGTTCATTATCTAATACCAGTCTGTCCAGGCAGCAGCAAATGTTGGCTATCAGATTTGCCACATTGCCATATTTTAGTGCCATTTGAAGGCTAAAACTGACCTCATTTCAGAACACTGCAGCCAGGAAGCTAAAGTGAGAGTGAGAGGAGTTTCTCTACATGATATTTAAGTATTCTATATTAATGACGTTTTAACATTAAAGGGATACTCCAACATTTTGGGCAAAACACCCTTTTTCTGACTTACTCAGACTGAGCGGTTTCAGCGGTTGTTATAGTCTCACTCTGGTAAGTCGGGAAAAGGGTATTTTTCCTAAAATGTTGGAGTATTCCTTTAAATTTGCATTTTCAGGTCATTTCCTACAGTTGGTTTGCACTCCTTACCAACTTGGTTGCAGATCCCTTACACGAAGACCACGACTAATATTTGGTGCAGTTATTTGGTGTCACCTGAGTTAAGATAGCATTGTCTTTACCTGCCCAAACAAACCAAACTGAAGAATAAACGTGTTTGGTGTGACTGTGCCTTTAGATATATCTGGATTAAGCTCAAAGGGGTTGAGAAGTGTGATCTTATGAGTTGCTGTTGGCCCACGTTGAAGAGCCACATGGGATGTAGAGGGTCGATGATGGGATGGGTGGCAGTTTCCTTCCTTTTGTTCCCTAATTAAATTAAATTCTTCACTCAATGTATGCATCCCAGAGTTCCCCCTGCCATTTTCTAGTTTGGGTACATCAGCCCGACTTAAAGAGCTGCAGACTCTGCTATAATAATTTCATTAGTATTTGTTTCAGTGGGAGGTTTTAGTGTTTCATTACGGTCTGAATGCTGTTCCAGAGGCTTTTACACCCTGACAAAACACACAGGAACAAACAATTACAACCCAGTTGCTTTGGCTTGAAAATGGTCACATTTAAATAAATTCTATTACTGTGCATCACTGGCTTTCAAAAATAAATTTATGGTTGAACCAGACACACTCTGAGCTGCTGTGGAGGAATGAAGCGAGTTTGAGGTGAGTCCATATAAAACACACTCAGCTGTCCACTCACTTGTTCTGGGGGGAGAAAAGGTAGATGGACCATTCCTCTCTGGTTTCACACCAGTCTGGCTTGTACACCTCCATCATCTTCTGGATGCGGAAGCACAGGCTCTGGAGGGAAGAGGAGGAGCGAGGAGAAAAGACATGAGAGGGGATTTGGACTGATCACTTCAGCACTGATCCAGATAATCAATTTTGTGTTTAGATTGCCAGCTTGTTGGATCTCAGGCTGAACACATTCTGACTGTGTTGAGGTAACCTGGATTTGGACAGAAATCTGCATTATCAACCTTTGGAAGTCCTCCAAGACTGCAGCTGATTTCTGATAAAACTGCAAAGAGGACGAAAAAAAAAGATGTTCACACTACTTTTTCCTCAACCCAAACAATGACTGTGGCCTGGATTTGGGTTTCAGTATTTAAGGACACTGATTTTTTTTATTTACTGGAGCCAGACCATGTGACCCGTGGTGTCCCTTCTCTTCCTCTCTGAAGACCCCCGTCATGCTTGAGGCCCCCTTAAAGCACTTCCTGTTTATCCCACACCAGCAGCATCCATTAGTGGAGCCCCAGAGCTTCTCTTTTATTTTGGCAAAACAACAAAAAGAAACATCACTTATGAAATTCAATTTATCTGTTTTGTTTGAATCCTCAGTGTTTTCTCAGCGTTATCAGAACACTGACAAAAGCCTTTTTTTTCACTTTGTTGAAAATATATATATTCTAATTTGTCTTTATCATGCACAGTTGTTTAACTGTCTAATGTTTTTAATTCTGCTCTTTTTTAACTATTGGTATAAATAGAATTGTATGTGTGTTGAATATTTATTGGTTATTTGCATATATACATACTTAGAAGTATGCATATGCATGTATGTACATTTAGACATACTCTACTCTTCTCATGCCATGCCTAAGTGTGTGGAGCCACCTGTGTCTATGTGTGTGTGTACACCTGGGTCCTGGGCTGGATTTGAACCCAGGACGTCACAGGTGCACAGTGTGCGTCTTGTCCAGCAGCCAATGGGACGCCCGGACCGTTCATTTTGA
>OMLF01053432.1:0-20589 GCA_900302615.1 Holocentrus rufus
GTCTACAAATCTCTGTAATTGCCTGATAATGAGCATATGAGAAAAGCATTTACTTTGAGGAAACAAGGCCGAGGGTCAAAAGCAGGCAAATGATAATAAGGCAAACTAATGTTTGTGGCTGTGTACTGTATGTTGTATTTGGATAGAAATTTAAATGCATGTGTATTTATTTATTTATTTTTGTTGTTGTTGTTGTTGTTTTGCATCTGCCTGAATTTGAGTCTGCCTGAATATGGCTGCCTGAGTCCACATGCAAATGTTCCTGTCGGTGTCTCCGTGTAAGCCTGTGCATTTATGGATGCCCATTAAGCATGTGTGCACCCTTGTGCGTGTGTGTGTGTGTGTGTGTGTGTGCGCGCCACATATTCGCATGCATATAGAATTCAAATGTGTTTTCCAACAGATGGTTATGGCGGCCCTGGTGTGAGACTGTAGCAGGAGAGAGAGGGAAAAGGCAAGAGAGAGGGATTCAAGTCTTTTAACAGCCTGCTGTGACTAGGTTGGAGAGAGAGGGGAGTAAAAAGCCTGAATGGAGCTTCTGTGCATGCTAAGCCACAGCCCCAGCCCTCTGCCTCTTATACTGGCAGCCTCCTCTCTTCTGGGAAAGGCAGGGCAGGAGAGGAGGAGGGCTGAGGGAGGAGAGGAGAGGAGAAGAGAGGAGAGGAGAGAGGAAGAAAGATATGTAGAGGGGGAGTGGGACAGGAGGGAGTGTGGAGAGGAGGGAGTGTGGAGTGCTATCCTTGTGGGTGTAAATATTTGCTGTTCTGCTTGTCAGACTAGCATTTACCGGGACGGGTTGACTCCTGGTCCTCAAATGGAATACTGATGAGGCCATGGGCACCAGGGAGTAGGAAGGGGGAGTGTGTGGGTGTGTGCGTGCGTGTGTGTGTGTGTGTGTGTGTGTGTGTGTGGACACGTGTGCATCCTTGCATATGAAAAGGGGGGAGTAGAAGGGGGAAAGACAAGAGAGGTGAAGGAGGCAGAGGAGAGGAAGGATGAGTAAAGTGGGAGGGAAGGAGTCAGGGCGTGCATGTGGAGAGAGCAGCTGCGGAGCGTTCCCCAGCAGTGCCCACCCCGGCCCCTGTGTATTTTCCCAGAAGTCACTTGGGCTGCCTGCCCTGAGGGCCGGCCCTCTGCCACGTATGAAACAGCACACAAACAAACAGGCTGATCAGGGGCGCAAGACCTTCATCCGGCTTCAGCTGACTGGATGACCCAGTTCAACTTTGTTCAGCAGAGTTGTAATGTGTGTGGATAGATTTGTCATGTGTGTGTGTTCCAGTATAGCCTATGACTGTTCTGTAATTTAGCTAGATAACTGCTGTGGTCTTGGCTTTCTTGTGCCTTCTTCATCCTAACCCTTCCCCTTCAGCACATGTCAGACCAAACAGCACGTCTTTCATTACAGCAAGAACATGGAAGAAATAATCGCCGCAAAGTGCTCTTTGCTGTGGTTATGGGTAGGACTGGGATGCAATCGCCACGAGTACCCCATTAGTACAAGTACTGTCAGCAGCACTGAAGTACCCCAAATCACAGTTCTTTAAGGTTTCTATACAATGTTCACCAGTGCACGTTCTTTTACATATTCATGTAGAAGAAAACAAGAAGGATAGCTGCGTGAGTCAGTTACAAGCTTGACATTTATGTCCAAACTGACCGAACCCAATGAGTGTGGTTTGGGCTTAATTTCTGACTTAGTTGTTCAATTAGGGTAGAGCTCCGGCTGAGTAGCACATGCACTGACCTTATTATTTTTTTAACTATTTGCGTGCAGAGCCGAAGAGAAGCAGTCTACTCTAGTTTGTATGGGCCATTGGCCTCTTTATTTGTTGTAGACAGTAGCCTTATCTTACTGTCAATCTCATCTGTCAAGGATCATTTCAGAGCCTACAGGATTGTAAGGAAGGGAGGGGTGTGTAGTATGAGATCATTATCTAGCAGCCAAATTAATTAATGCCTGTTCCAGATGAGCTCACACACGCAAATCTTTATCTTTCAAGTTTGGATTGGATTCAGACCCAACACAAAGTTCGGGTTGGGCTTGAACGTTTGAGCCCAAGTTGAGCTCTATCACACAACTCAGCATGGCAACCAACAGGCCATACTTAGTTTATTGGCATGACTAGCATAGTCAGAACATGTCTTTGACCAATTGGATTGCTTCGCTGAATCTATCAATTGTATTAAAGGTCACTGAATTAATGTCCACCCTGTCGCACAATCATGCAGCACATGACTAGACACTAACCTTCACTTTGCGCATGCATTAGCATCAAGCAACATTAGCATTTGCAAGGCCGATCCCATCTAGTCCCTATCCAGATGAATCTAGATGTTCCTCTCCTCTTACACAGTTGCCCTTTAAAAACAGCACAGTTGGTAGGTCAGAAGGTATCAGGTTTTTTAATGCATTCTCTCTCTCTCTCTCAATGCTTTTTGGGTTGCCAGGTATTTTCCCATGGGCCATCCGGTGTCGGTCCATCTCTACTTTCAGTCAGACCAGTTCCAAGGCTACCTGGTCAAGCACCACGCTACTAACCTGGCAACTAGCAAGCTGGAGACCCTGGAGACCTGGGTGGCACCCAAGAAGAACTTCAAGCTCACCACCCCTCCCAGCAGCACCTTCAGCCGGCTGCAGTTCGCCGAGGTGAGTCAGCACATTTGTCACATAGCGTTCGTTTTTTTATTTACATCGCCATGTACTGAAAGTCACCCACTTGGCATGAGTCACCAATCAGTCAGCCATCCACAGTATCAGTGAGTGAGCTCCATTAAAATTAAGCACCACAGACGAAAAATGCACAACATGTAATTAGAGGTGAGATATACAGCTCATCGCCATGGTGACCTTATATTCATCACTATGGCGACCTTGCCAAGACTCATAGTTGCATATCTCCAGGCAATTAAACGAGTGCCTATAATGTCCTTGTAAAATGTAAATTGATTGAATTCATCAGGGTTTATAGGGATGAGCGCTCCATGTGCTGCTTATTTGTTGTTTCCTAATAGAACGTCTTCTCACCTTCACACTGGAATGCTTCTCTTGATTGTCTTGTTATGTTAATCTGTGTTTCTGTTTACCACAACGCCTGTTTAGGATACAGCAGCTTGGCTGAGATGTGACAGCCAGAGAGCATCTTTTACAAAGGGACAATTAACTGAGTGAATATAAAATGACCCTTTTTTTTCTCCCTGGATGCGTTCCTTTGTAGGAAGTGGAAAAGCTATTGAGTTGTCATCAGATTTGTGAATGAGTGGGTTTGTTGTTTTTGTGCCTGAGGATCAGACTCACCCTAACCCTGGACAGCATGTGTAAATCTGACCTTTAATACATATTGACACTTTGACCTGTTTGACCTTTTCAGGCAGTCTCAGATTGAGGTCTAAAGTTAAGGCGATCCAGACTTACCGCTACCGGCTTTTTCTTTTTAAGCCCCTGTTTGTCTGTCTTGCCTATGAAGCAGTGAGTGACAGAGAAGTGATGTGAGTTGTGACTTTTATCTGGATGCTCAGCCTCCGAATGCAGTCACTGTCTGGCGCCGTACAGTGGCTGTCAGTCAGTCCGTCAGTCCATCCGTCTGTCATTCGAAATGAGACCAGAGAAAGGCTGAATAAGACAGCACAGGGAAGCAGCAGCCGCTATCTGCTTTTGGCCTGCTTGACGGATATGACCCATTATGTTAAAGCTATACACTGGAGTTTGGAGGCTAGATAAACCATATGGCACGGCTTAACAATGTCTCCCCGTCTCCCTTTTAAATATAAAGGAAGACAGATATGTCTTTCGTTTCTCCCCTCTAGTGTGCCGCCTCCCTACCATTTTTATAGGCTTCTTCATAGAAATGATTTAGTGTGGGACTACTAACAGAATACACAGGAAAAGCTAGTGTTGCACTTCAAGTGAGGCCTGGCACAGAGAGGTCAATTACACTGTGTTGTATAAATCATATCCAACTAATAAACACATATATATGCATACATATGGTAGTAGTTAAAGGAATAGTTCATTCAAAAATGAACATTGTGACACCATTTAATCACCCTCATACCAGATAACACAGTTAACACCCCATATCACAAGTGAAGCGAAGTGTCTTTGTCCTTACAACATACAGGGAAGAATGCAACTTTATAGCAGCCTTCTCCAAAACAAGTGAGGTCGAGAGCTCTTTTTCATAAAGGGCAAAAAAATGACAACAAAATTACACCATACAGCTTGTTCAGCATGATCCAAATTTCTTGCAATACAATACAATACAACTTTATTGTCCACACGAAGTGGAAAATCGTCTTCGGCTCATATGGTATGGAATTTAGAGAAACATAAAACCACATAAAACCACACAGTAGGCAGGAGCCTACAAGTAAACACACAAGCGCATACCAGTGAAATAAATAAGTAAGATAAACAAGTAAAAACAAGTATCAGTTTGTTGTCCAGAGTTGTTCAGTTTCTTGAAACTAAACAATGCCATCCCAAGTGGAAAAGACCTCTATTTGCACTATTATTTAGCCCAAATCTTCACTTAAGCCTTTGATAGCAAAACAGCTTGGATGCATGTTAGTGTGAACTGTTGTGTTATGAAAGGCTATACTGAAGATTTGCCTTGAACAACATAACAGTGTGAATAAAGGTTTTTGTCAATAAGGATGCAATGTCTTGACTTCACAAGATCAGAGTTGTGTAAAGTGGCACAGTGGCATGAAGATAATGGCGGTGACTTCATTTTTGTGTGAACTGTTCCTTTAAGAGTGATTCAGTCCATGCCTCATCCTGGCTGGTTTATTTGCCTTTCCCATTTAGTTCTGTGTGATTAAGCATGTGTCAGGTGAGTGGTGAACCAGACAGACAAGGTTACCACTTCGGTCTGTCTTGATGTATCAGATGTCGCTCTGCATGCACTTTTACAACACGGTCTCTCCATCCCCTTCATATGAAATGGCTCTCTCTCTTTCTCTCTGCCGTCCACTCTGAATCTTTCCTTCATCCTCCACAGTGTATCTGTTATTAGCAAGCATCCATCCATCTTAAGCACAGTCACTCAGTAGTGTATGCGGCGCCCCGGGGGAGTCCTCTGGTGCTGCGGTGAACACCTGCGTTTGATTACGCCCACAAAAAAGTGCCACTAATAAGCCTCTGAATGGAGCCCCGGGGGCCTCCGAGTCCCATGGTTATAAACGGGGCCAGATGTAGGCCTGGACTGTCCGCTCCGCTGCCCAATCAAATTGACCCGTGTTGTTTTATGGGGGTGTCAGACTCTGGGCGCCTGCGAGCTGGTGACACGGGGGGAGAGGGCTAGCAGGGTTTGCAGGGTTGCAAGGTCAGCAGGAGGAAATACAGTAGAGCTAGACTGTGAGATTGGTTGGCCTTTTATGTTTCCCATAACATTAGATTTTAAAGCAGGGAATCAATCAGAGTGTTGTAACCCAGGGTAAAATAAGCAGTAATAAGGGATAAGGCAAGTGGAGGAAATGTAATTTGAGTAAAAGTTACAATGTTATGTGTTATTATCAGATGTTCTCTTTGTTGTTGAGGCAGAGATTCTCCTCAGGGTTGCCATGTCAACGGCAGAGGATAAATGTAAAATATACTGGAATCAATTGCAATCGTTAATAATTTGTTGAGTTATGAATGGAAAATGTTTTCTATTGGTAAACAGCTTAAACAGCATGGGTTGCCCAGTCAGGGGAAAAATGGAAACGGTGCAGCAGTCTTTTAAAGGTCAAGTTGAGGTTGCCAGATCAGCATAAGTTCCACAAGCAGCATGTTGTCCTAAGTAGAGCTGCGAGGGACGAAGGTCGCCAGCCGCAGACTTGGTGAGAGGTCTTAATACTTGATGGAGTAGTGGTCTTAAGCCGCAAGCTGATTGGGCGGAAGCAGTGACAGGGACAGGTTGAGTGTGTGGAGGTCACCGTAAGCCATAGGCTGAAGCTGAAGTGGGCCAGAAGTTAATCCCTGTTTGGCCCACTTCCACGTTACAAGCAAGCATTTCTCGCTACAGTTGACTTCCTCTATTACCTGCTGAAACCGGAGCCAAAAATGGACATTTATCTCTCACTGCAATATTTAAAGTCCTAAACTTTGTGAATTTAAAATGTTTCAGCAAACTGTGAGAATATGTTACCGTTGTTAGCTCATGTGGAAACTACATGTATGCATATGCACAATTGGACAACAGGATCCAGACCCCAGACTCCCAGACTAAATATTCAACAGGTTAGTTCTTATGCATTGTATTCCTGCCTTATTACACCAGGAAGAAAACAATCCCTGAAGAGAGCCGGGAGCGGTCCAGCTGGCCAACAAGGTGCATGTGTGTGTGTGTGTGTTTAGTCAGTGCAGGGAGGGCAGCCTGTGGACTCACCCAGAGACCAGACACATGGCTGCTCCTACACAGACTGTTTGATTGAACCTCGAAGGGGGGAGCTCTGACTGCAGGACCGGTGGTGCATAATTTATTTTGTGCTTAGTTTATGTTTTGGTGCTGAATAAACCACAGGCAGAAACCAGAAGCAAGTCTCCAGGGCCCTTCGTATCCGCAGATTTCTGAACATTGTCAGAATCTCCCTCTCACAACTTCCAACTTTAGATGTTAGTCTTTTTTTTTTTTTTTTTTTTTCCCGCTCCCCCGGTGGGTTACAGCGAGATTCCTCTGTCAATATGCCGCTTTCATTTCGTTCTGAGGCTCCGAATGCGACCGCTGCCAATCAATTGGGGATATACAAGAGTGCCAGTGGGTCTGCCTTGAATAAAGTAATGAACTACAGAGGTGTCAGATGAGACTTGATTAGTATAGGCTGTTGAGGATTGAAAGAGAAAGAACCAAGGTCCATTGGACAGAAATGCCAGAGGTCAGTCCAATAATTGAGACAAAAGTGAGGTATCGTTTATAGATGGACAAGGCTGTCATTGTCTCTTTCTCTATCTATCTATCTCTCCCCATCTCCCTCTTCCCCCCTCTCTCTCTCTCTCTTTCTCATTTATGCAAGGAGTGTCTATTTATACATTGCAGACTCATTTCTCACAGGGTGTAATATAGAGCCAGTTCCAGTCAGCCATTGATCGTCCAGCAGGGTGAGGCTGTGTTAATCAGCTAGCATTGTAGGGATGAGCGCCTCCTAAAGCCGCTATCCGTCTCACATTTCTGCTAACACCCTCGACAGACCTCTTTCACTGTCAGTGTGTTTATCTGTGTGTGTGTGTGTGTGTGTGTGTGTGTATGTTGCCTCTTGTCTCTCTCTCTTGGTCATCATCAATCTCGATGCTCCAATCTCTTTCCTTTTGCACATTTTGTCACCACCTCTGCCCCTCTTCCTCCAACACACACGTGCGCACACACACACACCCACACACACACACACACACACACACGTCACACCCCTTCATTTACAGTCTTGAACTCAACGAAGACATTAAAGGCAATTAGCTGTACTTATATACCCTTCTAGCACTCTGATTCACTCTCGCTCTGTCCCTCGTTTCCTCTTTAAGTAATTTCAGCTCTTTCACTCATTTTCAGTTGGAGAAGCTTTACTTTCATGATAAGATCACTTTTACATTGTCACAGCGGGAGTGCCAAAAGAGCTTATAAGAGCTAAGAGCTTATAGGAAATAAGAAGGTTAACTTGTTTCATTGTTCCATGGGCTTTCAGTCTCTCAGAGCTTGGCAGGTAGTTCTGTGTTTTGCAGCCAGCGTGTAGCTATGATAATTCACCGAAGAGATATTTTTTATTCTGCCGCAATCTGTTACAATTTCAAATTCGCAGCATTTCTCAAGTTAGGAGGAGAGTCTGCTCACGCATCTGTGCATTTGTCACCGTGGAGAAGAAAATGCAGCTGTCTTCAGCTCCGCTTCCTCTCCTAAATGGGCATGGAGGTTCTCCCTCCCTTCCTCCTCAGACTCCCTTCTCCTGTGGGAAGGCTGCAGACGTCATTTCTGTGCGCAGTCGATGACTTTGACTGTTTTTGGGTGTCAGTGTTGTCAGGTGGTAATCATCAACAATGTAGTCTCTACTTAAGGAGAAAGACCGTTCAGAGACTGGATCCTGGTGTGAATATACACTGTAATATTAGTGTGTGTGAGATGGTGTGATTGTCCTGTGTTTTTTTGTATTTATTGTGATGCATTAAGATGGTGTTTTAACTAAAGCAAGTGCCAATAAAGGACTGGCTAAAGGCCAAGGTCTCTCTCTCTCTCTCTCTCTCTCTCTCTCTCTCTCTCTCTCTCTGTCTCTCTGTGGTTTTCTCATACGATACCTTCCTCATTCTGCTTCTCACATTCCATATTAAAGATATACTCAAGATATACATGCCATACGAGATACCGTGAACAAATTATTTTAAACATGTAGGGTCAAAACAATAAGACTTGGTAGCGACCGCTCACGACATTATACAGCGATGCTCTGTGGAGGTTCGGGCTGGATGAAAAATGCACGCTGAGTATTATTTCCCATGGTAATACAGCGCGGATATGAATTAACGTCTTGCCTCTCAGTCAATTGGGTCAGATGGTGATGCATGCATGGAATATGTTATTTATTTACATGTACTGTACATTATGTAGTGGGAGTGAATTCTTCCAGCCTGCTCTCCCTTTCTTTGTGTGATTTTTCTGTTATTCGGTCTCTCGCTGTCTCTCTTCTTACCTCATTCTGTCACTCACTCTTTCCTTCCTGTCTATTTTTTCCCCTCCCTCCTCCTTCTCCCCACTCGCCTCCCTCATATTATCTCCCTCTTCCTACCGTCAGATTGGCACCGAGTGGGACGCCAAAGAGCGCATGTTCCGAAATTTCGGCGGCCTGATGGGACCCATGGATGAGACGGTGGGGATGCAGAAGTGGAGCAAGGGCCCCAACGTCACGGTGACGGTCGTGTGGATCGACCCCACCAACGTCATCGCGGCCACCTACGACATCCTGATCGACGCCAGCGCCGAGTTCACCCACTACCGGCCGCCGCTCAACCAGCCGCTGAGGCCCGGCGTGTGGAGCGTCCGCATCCTGCACCACTGGAGCCCCGTGGCGGAGATGCGCTTCCTCATCGCCCCGCTGGCCTACAGCAAGCACCAGCCCATACGACAAGGTGAGGACGAGCTTCAAGTCGCCTCCTGATTCCACCAAGGAAATAAAAATATCAATTTTCCAGTTGATCAAATCCCTCATTTAAACAACCTGTTAATCTTTTAATCTATGCCTTTTGGAATAAGCATATTTGAAGATTGTGTCTACATGGTACCTTTAATACATAGCTCTGAGGCCATTATATAGTCAGTGGGACTTGCACTGGCATTAAATTCATGTTGGACAGGTTTATCTAAATTTTGAATCACAACAACTTCCCCTCTACATCTATTACAGCTCAGTGTAATATAAATACTGGGCTCAGTGACAATATGACAGAGATAAATGATGTATTCTAATTTTATGTCAATATGGCTCGGGTCCAATACGTGCATGCACATTAACATAAAAAAGGCGCATGAATAAAGTGTCATTTTGCCATTGAGCGAACTAGGAGAACATCACTCTGTGAAGTAGTGATTGCCACTTTGGGTGTTCTAAAACGTATGCACACACACACACACACACACACACACACACACACAACCTTGTATTTGCAATGATGCCCTTTCTAATCAAGCCTCTGGGCCTCTGCAGGCCCTGGTTGTTTGTCATCAAGTCACCCCTAATAACCCAGCGCGCTGCTCATACATACTAAACAGAGTGTTAAACAACACTGCATTTAGCCCTCCAAAAACAATGACACAATTAAATCAATCAGCCAGCATGGATAAGGGGCAAGACTCCATTGTTCTAGTCCATAAGCAGTCAGTTTGCTCTGAAAGTCACATGAGAGTTGAAAAGCTAGCTTCGGCATAATCACGCCTCGCTCCGTTTAATAATCTCACTGAGGCATTTTAATTATGAAGAGAAACAACAAATAAAGTTACAGCTTTCCTTTTTTGCCCCGGGTCTCAGTGGGATTGTGGTGGATCTATTGTGTGTGAGTGTGTGAGTAAAATATTCATCATTGGTTTATGAATGTTTTTGTTTGTTTGCTTTGCTCTGTGTTCTAAATCCTTGTTGATGGGTAGAGGAAGCTGCATGGCACATCACTTAATTGTCTCACCCAACACTGCGCTTGGGGAAAATGTGAACGAGAACATTTTTTTTGTTGTTGTTTTGTTCTCCTAAACAATTTCCATCCCTGCTCTCTTGTGGCCAAGTTATGAAATTTGTACTATATCTTTTATTCCAACCTATTCTATGTTTTGAAGATAACACACTTGTGGAGCAGATTATATATTTTCCCCCGGCTGACAGGAAGTGTGGTGAAACCAGATCCTCTCCATACACTGTTACAATGTCAGAATGTCAAGAAATATAACACAACTATAGTGTTATCAACCTCCGCATGGGTTTGACTGGAGTCATTATGTAACAGTATTTTGTATCTTTAGCTCTATGTGTGTATGTGTGTGTGTGCGTGTGTAAGCGCACAATGTGTGCTTCAGTCTTAGCTGTTCCATCCACCCGCCTATAATTTACTGCCATGACTGGCACCAGGTTCCCCTCCTACATGCAGCGCCAGTAAAACTTTATGACGTGGCCCTTCACCCGCATTGGCAGCCGCACACACACACGTAACTATACACATTAACACATACGTATACTTAGACACATGGCTACCAAAAGCGAGCTGGCATCGAGCGGGCATCCCCTGGCCTGGCACGGCACCCAGCGTCTGACTCCGTCTTCTGTCACTCGCCCATGAAAAGCGCTGGTGTCTGCTCACATCTGGGTGAGAGGCCAGCGCGGAGAGGCCGTCTGTGTTCCTGCAGCCACGCTCAGAAGAGGCTGCTAGCGCCCCGGTGTGAGAGACCGCTGAGGAATTTACAGCTCGACTGGAGCTCAGGGTGGACAGGGTGTTTTAAGGAGAAGCCGTGCCTTTCGCTTTGCGTCTCGACCGCCGCGCTCGGGCTTTCATGGGAAGAGGGAAGCGGGGCTGGGGCGTCGGAGACTAAGACGTCAGTATTGCAGTGACTTGCCATATCATCACATCAAAGGACGGGGTTTAAAAAGCCAGATCGCGAAGATCAATCCAAGCAAATTAGTAACCAGTTTAAGCTTTTCAAATCATGAAAAAAACAGATCACGTCCCTCTTTCGCGGACCCACAAGACAACGCTTTGATATCTGACCATCTGTGTCTATATCTCTTTTTTTCCTTCTCTCTCCTCTTCCTTTTCTTTGTGTCTTCTTTCCCCTTCTACAACCCAAAACTACCTCTGACCACTGTTTACCCCGCTCAATCCTCCCACTTCATCCCACTCTCTTTTTTTTCTTTCTCCAGAGGATACCCTGAAGCTCCACAACGGCCCGGTGAAAAACAGCTACATGGAGCAGAGTTTCCACGGCCTCAACCCGGTCCTCAACATCCCCGTCAGCCTGGGCTACGTGGAGCAGGCCAAGAGGAACGCCGCGCTGACGGGGCCCGAGCTGGAGCGCTGGCTGGACAGTCTGGTGGGCGAGCTGTGGGAGGCGGCCGACGTCTGCGCCGTGGGCCCGACCGCCTGCCCCGTCATGCAGGCCTGCCCCAAGACGCCCTGGAGCTCCCTGAGCCCGGACCCCAAGTCCCAGCTGGGGCCGCCGCGCACCAACGGACGCATCAGGTAGCAGCGGGGCCTCCAGCTGGACAGGAGGCCGAGGTGCAGGAGATTCTCTTTTGATTTAATTTATTTCTGGGGTTTGTTGCAGGTTGGGGTGGAGGGGGTGAGATTGTTCCTCCTCTATTACAGAAGAAGAGGGAAGCGAAGAAACATGGATTTGTGTTTTTGTTTTGTTTTTAATTGATGTGGAAACAAGGAGAATGGTTTTGAGACCCTCCCATGGGGTTCCTCTTTTTAGGGGATTAATACTGGCTTTGCAATTTCAGTTTCTCAGTGTATTTATTTTCATCTCATGGCTGCGTTTTACTGTGATCAAACGTTGCAATTTCAAGCGTTTAGTTCGCTTCTGAATGAAAGAGTAATTATGAAGTGAGCTTTTAGCGCGCTGCACAGGACACAGCAGTCCTGCGAGTGTGGGATAGGATTACTGACACTGATAGTGGACCAAGTTCTGCTCCCAAAGGCCTTAGCTTTAAGACCTGCGTATAAGGAGGTAGCCTGGTACTGATGGAAATGATGTGCCTCATAAACGACAAGACAATATCTGAGCGTTGAGATACACCCAAACAGTTGTAAAGACCATTATTTTGATACGACTCGAATGCAGCACCATTAAAAGCAAAGTTCCCAGTGTATTTAAAGAAATTTTGAAAATAGTGAATTTTAATATTGTTTATGCCAAAACGCTGAGCCTCGCTACTCAGTATTGTTGCAATCGCTCAGTGATTCAGCGCTCAAACTTTATATAAATCAGAAGAGAAAATCAGTAAGAACAGCACAACTTCAGGCATTCAGTCAGTGACTGATCAGGATGTGGAGAGGCTGTGGCTGGACGAACCATCTGCCCAGTCACTGTCAGTAAATATGGAATCGTCTGCAAATATTGTCTGGCTTTTTCAGAATAATTGAAACTATTTGGAGTAGAAATTCAGTGTTGAAATTTAGTGTTCAAAGTCCACGAATGCTTCATTTATGGTTATTGTAGATTACTGTTTCTACATGTGACACCCACGTCTTGTGCTTACAAGCTTCTCTTTTATGAAACAAACCCAGATATTGTGACAGGCAGAGCATGAAGAAAGACTCGTTTCGTCCCTCATGGTCTCTCACCAACCTGCCTCAAACTTGAAACCGAATTATCTCAAGCTGTCCTTATAAGTCTCATTCTTCCTTTTCAATTTCATCTTTATTTTTTTCATTATTTAATGACACTTTATGTTGCACGTAAATATACAAGAAGTCTCAAAATTGTGTGAATGGGGAGTGAGTCCATGAGTCGCTATTTATTTATAAGTTTATATAAATACAAATATTTTAGTCAATGACTAAATAACTACCACGCTGCCTTGGCAGCATGATAAATATTTTTTTTGTAAAGAAACCTGCCTTTATTTACAAAGGCCAACACCCCAAACTTATACTGTACCTTTTTACGGCCCACACCTGCGTGTTAGTCAGTGTTGTCCTGTCTGAATAGATCTTCTTGTCTTGGTTTCCCACATGGCTGTTTGCCAAGTGCATCACAAGAGGAAGCCGCCCTGACTTCTGAGGTCAGAAGTCAGCTACCTAACAACCTCACCAAACAGAGAAGGTGGACAAAAAAAACACTCCTCACAAAGAACACATTGGACAACGTCTGGATCAGGAGAGAAACTGTGCATTTTGGTGTTGTATGGTTCTTGTCAGTTTCAGAATGATAGTGAATGGTAGTGATCTTCATGCTGTGACAATAATGTGCAATTCCAAGTGAATATTATATTGTATCTTGATTGCAAATGCATAATTTATTAGATCGGGTCCAAGGCACCTTTTCACCTACATTTGAAGTACCTTTGCTGCCATCAAGACAATCTGTCAAAGATTTAACTTAACCCCTGTATTTCATTATGGATAGTACTGTACCACACTACACACTGAACAAGAGGTATGGTCAGATATTTGTTTTAGTTTTGAATCAGTCTCATTGGAAGCCAATTAAGGGTTCAATCTGTGATTGTCAACATTATTTAGCCACCACACGAGCTAAGTGAGTGTTTTTGCAAAGGCTAATCAAAAGCCATTACTGTTCATTAATGTCAAGTTCACCTTGCCTCTCTGTCGGATGTGTCTATCCTAATCGGTATCACTTCCTCTCTCTCAAATCTTAACTGCTTTTGGGGTTGGGTTATAAAGGACAATTTTCCTGTTGATTGGTTGGCTTCTGTTGCCCAGCAGTGTGCCCCGTCTTTTAACTTATAGTGCCACTGTGCTCAAGAACACTTACTTCACACAATACATACTATTCTGTAAGTTCAATGATAATTTTGGAAAAAGGTGAATTAAATAAATGTAACTCAGTGTGAAAGTCCTATTTTGTAACAAATGATTAACAATGAAGAAAATGTACATAGGTATTTTGTATTGAAAAATTGTTTAAAAGGTATTGTACATATAAATGCAGATGTGATAAAATGATTATGACATTGAATTATTAAGAGTTTTTGAAGTGTCAGTAATTGGGCACAAAGAGTGAAATAATGGTGTTTATTGATCCAAGTACATAACGTGTTTCAGTGTTTTGGACACATGTGACAACAAGCTTGTCCTATTTGCCTCTCAGAGAAAATCTCATGCCAGATTGTTGTTGTTCTTGCTGGAATGTATTGTTGAGCAACTGTTGCACAAATTTCTCTGAACTGATGTTTCCCCTGTTGTTTTCCGGGGAGGCTCTGTGCCTTAGCTGACTTTTAGACCCTTCTCTGTCCATCAAAAGAAATCCTTATTTCATCACTTTTTGTTTTGACTTTTTACCTTATGTGAAGAATACCATGAGTCCGTCAAGTGATTCAATGGTACTGTAACACCAAAAAGATGTCTGCTGTTGTATATATCATGCCTTCTGTCTTTATTAGCTTTTATTTTCTTCCCTTTTGGGGGATTTATTTTTTGTTTTAATTGATTGGCTTGTTTTACTTTTCTCTGACTGCTTTTTGGAAATAAAATCCTACAGAAAAACAGCCTTTTATGGAGTCAGTGCTACAGCAGTAATGTGCTAGTCATCGTGTTATGGTAGTTAAAAAACGGCCGACCTATTGATGCAACTTTCCTCACTAAATCCTTACTCTATTACTTCCTTGCTACTTGGTAAATATGCATGGCTTCTCAGATATGAATTAAAGCCCCAATCCGTTTAATTTGGTAATATAATGCATTTAATACAGTAATATATTTGCATTCACCCACAGGGATCATTAAATTTTCATCTTAATTTATCTTATAAATTTTGGAGATAATCATAAAATCTTTAACTTGTAGAAAGCCTTTTTAAAACATTCATGACCTTGTATAAGCCAAAATAGAGGACCTTCATACTTCATTTCACTTTCATTAAAAAAGACATTTCTTTCAAAAGGATTTTGTCTTGAACTCCGCCAGTTTTTTGAGGTGATCCTCAAAGCCGTATCTCTACAGTGCGCCTCACAGTTGGAAATCATTTTAGGCTTTAACCATCACTTCATCCCTTAAGTATTTTCCTTAGTGAAGCCGAGGTAGTCAAATTGTTAACTGTGGGCACATCTAGTTGTTCCCATATGTTTTCCACCAGATTAGCTTCAACAGTTGTCCTCTAACAGGGATTCTCACCCAAACCTCCCTCATAACAAAATCTGCTCTAATCTGTTGTTAGACGGAATGTAAAATCGCTTAAAATGAATCAACGACTTCTTTAGACAGGATGATCCAAATCAGCACACATGCAGTCTATAGATATGAGCGGCTACGCATCTGAAACATACGACTATGTACAAAATATGATTTACATTACTGAGAGCAAAACCAAAATCGGAGACTAGCCCTGCCATTAGATGGTGAATGACAGAAATCTTCCATTTGTTTCACTTTTCTGCTTGTGTGTGTGTGTATGTGTGTGTGTGTGTGTGTGTGGTGATTATGTGTGCAGTCCCCAAGAGGCTCCCTCACACAAGGCAGCTCTGTTGAGTCTTTGACAGGCCAAGATCAAAGGAACACTACAGGACCAACAGATCCTAACTACTGTCCCATAAGACTTGGGACAGGCAGCCTAATTAGTCCTGGGTTACTATGATGTGTGCTGAGTGTGTGTATGTGTGTGTGTGTTTTCTGACGGATGAGTTAGTGCCTGAGAGAGAGAGAGCAAAGCAGTGTGTGTAAATGTGTGACTGCTAGATGTGAAAGGAGGGTTCCTCCATGCAGCCCTGTTCTGTGGTATTCATTCACAGCAGGTCATATTACAATTGTTTGACTGCCGCGCGAAACACTACAAGCTATCCCACTGATGTTGAGAAAATGACATGGATTAATGACAGATAAGCGCTCCGAACATCATTTTCAGCTTTTAACCTCAGCTTGCTCACGCGCACGCTGCTCCATCAATTATCGGCTCTGAAAAGGGGAGATTTTTGCAATGGCACAGCATGAATCACTACTGTCACACGGGCATCCAGCAAACTCCGAGTAGGAAGAATTATCTACCACTGAATATGTTAAACTTTAACATATTCAGTGGTTTATATTTCAGTGGTTCTCAGTGGTATACATCAGTCATCTTTCATTTCACTGCGGCTTTAACAGTTAAAACCACAATGAAATGAAAAAGTATTTTTCCAGTTATAAACTACCTCTTATAAAATGGAATTGGTAACATAATCCAAGGGATTACACAAACGCAGTAATGTATTCTGATTACTTTCAGCCATATTATGGTAACTTTGCCCTATTTAAGGTCAGGGGTGCTGTTTGGATTTCACAACATCGGGGATTTAACCACAGCAGGGGGCTCAGGAGAATCCTGTGAGAAGCCTCATTAAAGCCAGTTTGAAATCAGATCAATATCCAATAGTAATCAAAGGTTGGTCCTGTAATGCTAACGCTAATTTGACATAATTATGTTACAATCTAAGCGTGATCTCTCATCTTCTTCGAAATCTTGTGAGTTTGTGATTATAAGGTTCTAGCTGGGTAGAGCGTGTTCTCAGATTAGTTTTTATGCATCTAATGTTCAGCAGTCCAAACAAACAGAGCTGAATGGAAGGATAAACCTGATAATTACCAACTGTAACTAGCTCAGACACAAAAGACCTTTTGTTTTCTGTTAACAAATATTATTTGAATTCTCGCAAAGACATGCCCAGCTAGATGCCAAGCCTTTAAAAAAAGCATTTTGCATTTGGAAACAACAGACTTTAGCTTTAGCTTGGAGGCATCTAACCATGATGCTATCAGCCAACTCAAGTGTTAATCCAAGCTAGCAGCACTCAAGTGGATTTTTTACTGTCTGTCCATATTTAGATAATTAATCAGTCATTTCACAAATATCCTACCTATCTTTTGTAAAAATGCAGAGGATCCATATGTCCTGCATTGACTTATTTTCTGTCTCCACTTTGCCTCCTTTGGCCTAAACACTAACTTATTAAAATCATACACAACTTATTCCCCTCCTACCAAATAAACACACAGCCAGATGTACTGTATATAAAAATAAATTAAATAAATAAATAAATAAAAAAGACAGGTGAACTGATTTCTGCCCTGCTAACCAAACCCATCTTTTAAAGCTGGATCATATAAAACATTACCACTAAATCAAATTTACCTTATTGATGTGCCGTGCAAATATCTGCCTACAGCACTCATAATGAAACAAGGGGCAAGAGAAACTTTGAACTATGTCAAACATTTAAATCATAAATATTTTGTGATCAAAGTATTCAGGGCTAATCTCAACATATTCAGGGAAAAAAAAAACCATAGCAACCACCGCTTAAAGTGTACAGAAACAGATTTGAAAAAGTGAAGTGCAGAAAATTTATTTTAGGTTTGCATTCAACACTTCTGTGACACATTTCTAAAATGAAGCCAGGTGTTAAGACCATGACATTTAAGTCACTGAATACCTACGACTATTTATGAGTTTATGAGTTTCTCACTTTGACTTTAAAAATATGCCCAGAAGAAAAAACTCATCATTAGATACGTTATTTTTTTAGATAGTGAAACAGAATACTTTTTTTTTTTAAGAATGCACAACACTTTTATAATATTGCCTTACTACCCAAACTGGAATACACTTATTAAGCAATATATATATAATATTCGAATTTTCTTGGGCTCCTAATCCCTTTTTCTATTATATTCTATTGGGACCAGTTGGTACACATAAAATTCATACAAATAATGCCATCACAGATTTTTGAAAAGTTCCCCGCCCATCCTGCCACATGAAACCTGCAACTTCTTTGAGTAAAATGGAGTTACATCATTTTATGCTGGTGCTTTTTTAGGTGTTCAGACTTTGTTTGCTACATGGTCGAATCTTGGTGGCTGGAATTAATTTGAGAATCTGGAATTTGTGACGGCTGCATTTCACGGTGGACTGCTTCATCTGCTGCATCAAGTAAACAATGGCCTTCAAAAGCCTCCCAGTTTCCATGTGTGTTAGGGTCCTACCTGCCCAGTTCTGAACAGCCCCTGTCCGCAATATTCAACGCCATCAAAATGCTATTTCCTTGTGAGTTTAAAATCTACTGGGGGTACTGAGACACTCAAGTTGACGTGAGAATCGAACTGCACCTTGGATTGCTACCATTAGCTACCATTAGAGCCCACTATCACGAGCCACTAAGAGATTCAAATGAAATGGAAATGACTAGACCTCGATCACCGGCTGCCAATAATGACACTTATCTCTCCTATCTTCTTTCCAGTAGATAGAATAACGACATCATCTTTCAGGGCCGGCTGAAACTTCAAAGCCCTGCCCTGCTATATATGCCTTTCTAAATCCTCCAGCCCCACATCGTGCTCAGCAGACTTCCCCTGCATGTACACCGATCAAGTCACAGACAAACACCTATTAAAGCTTTATTCAAACTGCAAGCTCCTCCACATTCCACAAGTCCAGCGGTGACTTTTACTGCCAAGCCAGTGTATTTCCGGCCAGGCAGAAGAAAGGGAGAACATGCTTGCAGGCTGATGTGATCGCTAAATATTTCACTAACAGCTTGCAGACAGAGACAGAGCGCGGCTATACGCTCCAGGAGTAGCAGTGAGGGGTGACAGGCTGCGCTGGTGTTACATGAGGAGGTGTCTGAAACAGCAGTGATCGGCCGGATAACAGCACCGGGAACATTAAGAGCAAGAAGTGGGCCAAGGCCACTGAGCACATTGATCAGTGAGCCAGAGGAAAGCATCCGTCGAGCCTCCGCTTACACCTGCAGGTACAAGGTGTGTGAGTGGTAGGGGGGCCTAGAGGAGCTTTTATTCTTCCAGACAGTGTGGCAATGCACAGGTGAATCTAATTAAGAATAATGCAGGTTCACACACAGCAGACATGCATGGAGAAGACAGGTGGAAAATGTCCTGATGCCTGTGAATTTATATCTAGCAGACATGAAATGTAGAAAGTGTGGAGAAAGTCTTCAAATAGTCAGCCGACTAAGTTCCTGTTTTCTCTAAAGAGATGCAACCGCAGCTGTCAAGTTTTATCATGGTGGCTGATTCAGTACTAGCCATACTTTTCTGTTTCTGAATCCAAAACCATGAAATACACTGGAAAACCATGGAAGCAAATCCGTTGCATATTAGTACCCCCTGCACCGTCGTTCTTCACCCGGGGAGAAGTATCCTGCAGTAGCGCCAGTCATGTGTAGCACATCCAAGCCCAGTCCAGCCAGGCCACTGTGTTTAACGTCAATCACAATAATCTCTGAGAGGAAAGGTTTATACATACATGCATCATCACAGCAGTCTATGAGGCCAGGCAGCACATGTTGCACCATATTCAGCATTAATACCCAAGGAAGTTACCGTACATATTGATCTCCTGTCTCCAGGAGCGGTGAACACTAGACTGCAGAGTTACGTTTCCCACACCAGGGATCATTAACCAGGGTGAGAAGACTTATAGCAGCTGCACTGTCTGTACTGCTGCGCACTATGTTAAACCAGAGGCTAGCTGATATAGCATATGGCACCGAATAGAAAACAACAGATTTATCATTTGCAGGTTATATTCCTGTTAGAAGCGGAGTCTGCCACTAGCTGTCCATCTCCTAACCTGGACAGGAACCGGAGTTACCTTAGAGGGGAAAAGGGGGAAAGGGGTACATTGACATTGACATTGAAGCTAGCAGCTAGCATACTGTTTGCACTTTGGAATCAGTTTCTCTTTGTCTCCCAATCTTCTGAGTACAATATGCAGCACTTATACCAACAGCAGTCACATGAAACTGCCATTAAAATTACAACTGTTTGAATTTAGCAGGGAAGTTAGCTAGAATATTGGCTAGTTAGCTACTAGCTAGGTTCCTATAGCGGGCAAATATGCCTAACATACTATCTTAAAATGTGAACTTACAGGCCTCTAGATTCTTCGATTTGTTTTCTCTTTTATCTCTCTCTCTCTCTCTCTCTCTCTCTCTCTCTCTCTCTCTCTCTCTCTCTCTCTGTCTTTTATGGGGAATCTGTACAATGATATTGTCCATTTACCTGAGTGTGATTCAAATTCAAAATGGCCTTCCTTTGTAGGAATAAAATCTATCTATTGACAGCAGAAGTCTCTGTTTCAGTAGAGAAGGGGCAGATCCTGCAGCACAAAACAACACTAGACCTGTAAAAATGTCACTGTAAATTAAACTTAAGTACTTCTACAGAAAATAGACAGGAAGGTGTTTTATTGTAAACAGGTTTTGTCCTGAAGCGAAAGCAGATGCATATTTTCTCAAGCTCATTACCGAGTGTTACTCTGTTGAATTAACACATTTGCATTATCCAGGCCCAGACTAATACAGCCATTGATTCACTTAGAGCAGACCCCGAGGCAGATTTTAAAATGCTGATCAGCTGTGTGCTTGAGTAAAGTTGTACAGTCGAAATAAGAAGGCAGGAGGGCGAGC
>OMLF01053446.1:0-13685 GCA_900302615.1 Holocentrus rufus
AAACTATGAGAAACAATATTACTGTATAAGGAGATGCAAAACAACAGCAGTGGAGTTTACTGAGAGAAAAGCAGAGGCATACTGTGGGTGGTATGAAAATATCACCAACCAATAACATGAAATTCATTCAATATGTAAAAAGTGGGAAACATACACAAATATCAATATATATGCAAAATATTGCAAATGAGAAGGCTCTGGGAAGTAATTTTTTGTGCAGCCTGATGGCTGTTGGCACAAAAGAGCACCTAAGATGCACCTTGATGTGCTGAGCTGGAGGCTGAAAGAACTCTGCAGTAGAGGTCTTTACGGGTCCACCTGAACTCTGTGACCCAAGACCCAATCTGCAACTCATACGAGGGCCGGTATCGACATTTTGTATGGTCAATTGGGTCCGGGTCAGATCCTGTTCTATTGGTGCAGGTCCCAGGTCTGTTTTACATTATGTGTAATACCTGAGTCGATTTTTTTTTTCTCTTTTTAATAATGTTGTGGATGTGTCAAACATTTTATTGCAGGTATGATAGGGAATCAGCATTTTCTGAGATACCAGTGAATGGAAGCTAGTCCTTGTCTTAGAACTGGTCATCGGCAGTCTGAAGGCATAATGCGTACACACATTACAGTAACACACACACACACACTTTGTGCTTCTTGTCATATACTGTCCAACTCCTTTCCATTTGTTTGCCTTCTAAAAGTTTGACTCCTCTTTTAATTAATGTCGGAAGCAAATGTGACTCTGCAGCCCTTTCTATCTGTGCATGGAAAAAGCAGCTGTCACATTAACTCCATGACTCCTGGTTCATTCAGTGCCAGAGGCCAAAAATTCAGCTCTCACGGAATCCCAGGCTAGGTTTCAATTATTTTCTGTAATTCAGTGAGTTCACCAAGGTATTCTGATATGAAGACTAGCTGAAAGCAAAGACAGATCAATTAGTATCCCAAGTCTATTTCCTGGTCTCCCACTGCTCTTTTCCTCTCTCTCATTCCACCCCTCAACCCTGGTGTCTATAAGAAGCAAATTTTCTTCCAGCCCCGAAATCTATTTAATCTTCACTGTGAGCATGAAGACTGTAACACTTCACAACACTTCACTAATAAAGCGCTTTATTCCTGCTATAGTGATTGCGCTCTGGAGTATTTTTATTAGTATATATTTTTAAGTATTTGTATTTTTTTCACATATATTCACAACAGAATCGTATGCATTTCAAGAGCTTCCTTACATTAACCTTTTCTAATAGGTCTCAGTGGGCCATATTATGACTTCATCAGCCTCGGATACTTCGACAATTCAACCCTAATGAAACAAGAACAGAAATAACAGACATGTCTATATAATCATGCATGCTTGTGCATGTAGACATAGTTGAATTATTGTACTAGATATGTGAGAAACTCAAGGAATATCGAGCCTTGTCACACATGCGCTTTAAGCATTTTTCAGCTGGAGCTTTACTTAGAAATTCACCAAGGTTTGAAAGACCAGAGAGACCATACTGGACCCAGACACTGTTGTTTGAGATGTGGCTGAAGTGTCCTACTGTAAGATACAGCCACAGCTTGGTTAGGCATGGATATGCAGTTTTATCTAGAATCCGTTATTTGGACATATGACACTAGGATGCTTCACATGTAAACAGTTCTTCAGGGATATTCTTGATAGTGGAAAGCAAATCTTCCAGTAGTGATATGACATTGCTGATGCCTCATTAGGATGTGCTAGTGCACCAGGTTTGACATGTGATTTGTGCTCCTTTCAAAAACAGAACAAGTCCTAGGGGACATTCCAGATGTGTGAAAGCTCTGCAAGAATGGGAAGGACATGTAGCAACCATTTACTGAGCTGTCCAGCGTGTTGACAAGAGCACATTTGTTGCCACCTTCTGATAGATTGCTCTCCAAAAGAGTTTTTCCCTGCCCTCACTGCTACGAAACGAGCAGTGCACCACCAGACCCAAAGTCTCATGGACAAGCAGATAGAATAGGGAAAATAAATACTAACCTGATGAACCAGAGAATCAGAGGATGAGGAGTCTGAAGATGTCCATCCACCACTGCAAAATACACACTCTGCATGAATATAAATGGTATTAGCTTATATTACGTTGACAATCAATTGGGTAAGGCTAGTAACATCATTTAGTAAAGCAGGGGTTAACATTGCAAACCAAAAAAGTGTCATGTCATGTTCATAGATTGTTTCCATACTGGCAGCTAGCAAGAACAGTCACAGGAGAGAAAAATACATTGTATAGATGGCAGGTGAAAGGCAGCTTGTGAAAAGCAAAACAGAGTGGTAACTGTATTCACACATAATGAAGTAAGAGATTTTGACTTGCTTTCCCAGCCTCATTACAAGTGCCACTGCGGGGGTAATCACGCCCTCTAAAAACAGGTTGGTTGTTTGAGTGAAAATTGTCCTATGTTACAGTAAAAGGTGTTTCTTCACATAGGAACACTGCTTCTTTATCACACTTTGGTGATCTTTATAAAATCCCAAAAGGCAACAAAACAACACGACTCATGACAAATGACATATTTCTTGTGGCCGTAACGTTGCATTGTGAACTGGGAAACCAGCCTCAATTAAAATCAATAAAACAGACCTGAGGTTTTAATAGTAAGAATCCATTGAATTTCAATTGGAATTAAAGCTTGTGTAGATGATTTGTCAAAATCGTTAAGAAAAAAGTTACCCTCAGAATCTTTAAATATATATGGGTGCACGTGTGTGCACATGCATGCATGTGTGTATATTATCCTAAAAGGACAAGATTTCTTTCTTGATGGAACTTAACCTCCTTAAATTATCAGAGTGTAAAAGATTGTAAAGAGGAAAGTTTGGACCTGCAGAAAAATTCCTCAGTTTTTGTCCATTTCAATTCTCTATTCACCCGTTTTATTTTGCATTATGTGTAAGAACTTCCCTGTATGCGCCAGTGCTTTTCAATAAACTTCTCAAAATTCATACCTTAGTGAACATTGATTTGGCTTTATTGAAAAGTGGATCCCTTATTTGATGCATGGCCCCACGATGGCTGAAGTCGTCAGCGAAATGTCCATAAAGAAGTAGTGCAATGAGAATTACTGAGGGGGAAATCAAATGAAAAAAAATCCCAATTCATCCATGCAACACATTGCCTTCCCTCACCCTTATTCAGCCAATTCCTAGCTATGATGGATATATCAAATATGATTTATTTCCCTCTCATATTTCACATCACATCTGAATATATATTACTAGAAAGTGATGTTATTGGTTATTGGTGCTCGCACACACACACACACACACACACACAGAGCAGGAGGATGTTATTCGAAGTGTGAGCACAGGGAGGCCAATCAAGTTTAGCTCTCTCCTGGTGCAGCAATCAGCAGTGACAGACACTTCAATTACATCAGTTAATCGTGTAATATCAATTATTCCTCCTCAGAGAACATATATGCTGTCACTGCTTTCACCCACACACACACACACACACACACACACACACACACACATATACACTCTCATTTACATCGATATTATCTTTATGACTAATGCACAGACACACATGAAAGGTTCTCAACACCTGTCACAGTCTATCTGGAGCTCTTCATCAAGAGAGTTTTGTCATCTTGTATTATGCTGCCACTCCGTTCGCTAGACATAAGAAGTGAAGTGGCTGCACACTGGTAACAATACCATCAATGGCACTGTCGCATTGGATTGACCCACACTCTAAAAGTCAAGTGTGTGTGTGTGAATGTATAAAAATACGATGGCTAAATTGCAACGGCAAAACTATTCACTGAGTCCAAAATATTGGAAAGGATTACCATAGATTTTGCATGTACCTTTTTTTGCATTCTCCTGTGGGCTCCAGTTTACCACTGATAATAGTACAGTGTGTACCCAGGACTTTACCACCAAGCCCCACTCTGCTCTCTGACAACTCTATTACAGCACAATCAAGGGGTGGGGGGTAGGGGCAAATCCCACCAAACTAAGATGGCAAACAGTAATTCTACAGAGCAAATTGAACTTAGAATCCAATTCCATGGGCAGATTTGATGTGTTTCTTCGACTTGCTGAGGAAATTAACTGGAGGAGTGTAGAATGGCAAGCGAGGGAACAAAAAAAGTGGTACATGCAATATTTACAGGAAAATCAATTGTGCTCACACAGATTAGTCGGGTGGTCATTGTATTGGGAATGTTCCTTTTTTATTGGATAGATGTAGCAAAATGCTGGTATGCATACTGTATAAGGTTTGTGTTTGTGTGTATGTGAACATGCTCAGGTATGCAAATTCTGCACTGTGCTGCACGGTACTGTAGTGGTGCATGTCTATCGCATGATTAGAATCAATTTATTGGGCATAAGTATAATTACTTAGTGAATTTCCAGTGAAAGGACATGGTGGAGAGGCATACTGACAGCATTGTAAAATAACCACACACTGAGACACATGACACACCACACTGGATGACACAGTCAGTAACAAAAAATAACTATAGTAAAAAGTTGTGTCATATTTATTAATTTTCAAAGAAAAAATATGCATAATACTGTATTTCATATTGTCTAGTATGTTGTCTAATTGGAGCACATTTACATGGATAAAAAGAACTATTGTTAAGTAATTAAAAAAACTGTCACTTTCTTCTGTCCCTGGGGGATAAGTGAAATACATCTTGAGATGATACACTCAAGCATAATGAAGAGAGATTGAAGGAGTAATAGCTTCATTTTTTTTTCTATTGTTTTTTTTTTTTTTTACTTTAATACCACCAAAGCACCAGTCTTGGAAAACAGCATGTTTACCAGCTAATAATGTGGTCTGACATTATGTAGTCACAGTTCAAAATATGGGGTTCCTGTGGATCCCTTCTGTGATTCTTCACCAAGCTGTGTGTGTGTGTGTGTGTGTGTGTGTGTCACATATGCTGAATAGTTTAAACATGTTTCAGTTAGTTATTACTTTTCTGGGGATTCCTGTCACGATTATGTGGCCAGGCCGTAAGGTTCTGATTGGTCCAAAGGGAGCGCTATAAGCTCTCAAAGGCCTTGCTGTGCTATTAGTTGTATAGAGATATTAGGATATGCGAAACATTTTTGCTTCAAGGAGTTTTATTTGATTTTTTTCAAACCTGAAAACGTTTCATCTCACAAACCCCAGGTAGAATGAAATGGAATCTGGCAGGTACAAAAACTGTGTCTGCCTTTACTCGGTTTGCATAACACTATCGGTTAAAGAATCGGTTATTAGACTGTGAGATGATGACAAAATAACTGATCCATTTGAAACTCCACAGGTTGGTTAGAAATCTCATTTTAAAGATATCTGTAAACTACATGTTTATGCATTATGGTGAGATTTGAAGGAACTGCAGGAACTTCTGTTATGCTGTGATAGACTCTAAAATCAACAGTGAGTTGCAGGTCAGTCAGGAACACTGCACTGCACTGTATTTAATTGAATTTTTTTTATCATGCTGTGTCATGTTTGCTGCTTGTAGCAGTATGAGATGTATGAGAACTGAGACCACCAACTGCTGTGAGATGGATAAGAGAGTGCAGTACAGTGTTTTGGGCAGCGGGGGCAGTGCGAGTAACTGCCAAATGGAGCAGAATACATGGCGGTCAATGGGGCAAAAATCTATAAGATAATCACTACATTTGATTGCAAATATTTGCAAGTGACTGGACTGTTATTGTTACATACATTATTCCCAACTCTATTTTCAGAGATCACCACCAAAAGGCAAATCATGATTTGAATTATCACGGCCCTCTCTGTACTTGAGCATTATTTTTAAGTGGCTGGGAATGCAAATACTGGCAGTTGGTGTCTCATTTGTGCAACAAGCAGAATGACATAGCTGAGCAATTAAACATAACCCACAATGGCTTGATTCAAAGGATACAACTAGACACAAAACAACTGGGTTATTCTGATAATTAATCCAGTGAAACAGTTTGAAATGGGAAAACCGTTCTTTGGTTGACCTGTGTGTACTGTATGCATATGCACGCTTTTGACAGGGGGGTTATGAGTTGGCACTGTTTCATTTTAAGGGGTCACAACCAAAAAGGGTAAGAAACACCGGTCTATTTAAAGAGTCTGGGGTTTCTAGCCAAAGTACTCTCTACATGGATATTCATAAAGTATACTTGTTTTAATTTACTCCCACAGAAGGCAAAGCCTTAAAGAGCATTGACATAAGAAATATTCTGTCAGAATTATCAAAATTCTACTTAAGCGGGAGCATCAAAAGGAAATACATTTTCAATAGAAAATGATAATGTTTGCTCTTCCATTGTATGAATTCTCAGTGTGTGAAATGTAGCTTTTCAGCCGTTCACATTCACATAGTAATTGCTTCTTCGAAAAGAAGCAATTACTACAGTAAAAGCCGGCATTTTTTTATTCAATCAGCTTTAAATAAAAAAGAAAGAAAAAAGGTGCATTTAGGTGCATTTACCGGGCAGCTTGGAGTTCAGGTATTTTATTTTATTTGTAATTTGACTGAAATTTGAATACTGAAGCTGATAACATTTTAGAGTATTATGTCACAGTAGACTAAAATCAAGGAACTTTCTTGTAAATGTAGCCATACACCTTGACAGATATATTGCAATTTGGAGGAAACAATTGTGTTGTATATGTGATAGTAATCTGTACAGCAATGTTTTAAAGTTTCTATGTTGAGAAGTTTCTCGCTAATATTTTAGTCTGACAGCAGTATTCTGTCTATGCAGCTGATTGTGCGTACACTGTGTGTGTGCGTGTGTGCGTGCGTGCGCGCGTGCGTGTGCATGCATGCAGGAGTCTCTGAGTATAGACACTTATTGCTTTTTCTCCAATTTGCGTTTAGAGCTTAAATTCAATTAGTTGTCCATTGTTTTTGACTAATGAATCAGTTGAAAGTGAAGTGCCCTCTCCACAAGTCAATTAAATCCATTCAAAGGCTCAGTAATTGTTTAACACTGCCTCAGGTAATTATGTCACATGAAATACAGTCACTGTCACCTGAAGTGACAGTGTGTGTGTGTGTGTGTGTGTGTGTGTGTGTGTGTGTGTGTGTGTGGAATGAGTGGCTGCATGTGTTTGGTTATATTGTTCAAAAAATAAGACTTTTTGTACTCATATTCAACACTTCTTCAAGAACCTTTGTAGAACTGATATTAAATTTGAGAATGCTCCTGTAAAGGTGCAATATATCTGAATATCTTGTCCACACACTGTTCAGTAAGGGCTCCTCAAATTGTTGTTGCCCCACATATTTCATTCAAATCTTAACACATGCAGCATACAGCACATGAAGCAACAATGTTTTATTGTATTTCCTTCATACAGACATTTACACATGAAAATTGGTATTTATGAAACTTTTCAGAAGCCAGACTTGAACATCTTCAACTTCACATCTCGTTTTATATCTGGAGAATTTGCTTTTGTCAATTATGACACTACCTAATTGAATTACTCATTAGTTTATCCTAAAATGTTGAAATACACCTACAACAAAATACACCTCAACTCCATGGGAACATTTGAAAAGGTGAAACATACTGTAATATCACAATAACAGTAATAGTAATAAACTTTATTTATATAGCGCCCTTCTTAATCAGAACGCTACTGAGTGCTTTCCAATAAAAGACAAGACAAGACACTCTGGGATGCTCTAAAAGTAATGTGGATTCTCAAATTCTGCAAAAACTTGTAGAGTCAGTCCCAGAGTGCAAGCTCTGCAAATAGTGGACATGGCAAATACTGAGAAATTAAAATTTTCAGTGACGACTATTACTTTATTTTTACCTTAATGAGAAATTATGTAATTTTGTTTGAGGAATATCATATGACTAAAAACTCTTATTAGTTTTTGATAAATGATGAAACAAAATGGTCCTTAGTAGTGGACTCATGTGTGCAAGCAGTGTGTTTGTATGTGTTTGTATGGTACCAAATATATGCTGGCTGTATGTGTGTGTTTGCGAAAGTCTCCTGTGTTTCCTAGCTGTGTGTGGAGTGCCAAGGAGAACAGAAGCCTTGGGAAACCAGGGCTCACTGCAGGAAACGGCAACGTTTAATAAACCATTTGGTTGGTGCGTGCATGCGAGCACGCGCACACACACACACACACATACACACACAGAGTACCTCCAATGCATAACAAACCATTTGGCAATATTTTTCCCTCTCCTGCAAATGGAGCAGGAGGTAAGATTGGCAAGAGGCAAGGAATTTGTGTTTGCACAAATGTGTGTTTGAATATGTGTGTATGTGCGTTTTTTTTTTTTAATAGTGAGTGTGTGTTTGTGTGCGTGTATGCGCATGTGTGTATTTATCCAGGGGGGCTAGTTTTGGCTTGGTGGCAGAGTAGATTTACTGTGCCTCCTGGTGAGTACACACACTCCGCAGGGCCGCAGAGGAATCTAGCCTATAATGGCTAGATTGGAACGGAGAGGAGGTACTTGGAGTTGTGCTCCACAGTGCCATATGGAGCTAATGGTACAGGATGACATGGTTTGGATTTGGCATTTTGGAACCAACGACATGAGAGCCTATTTTAAGCTTGTCCACGACTTCTAAGTTTCTGATTGAATGACTCATGCTTATTATTTCAAGGCGTATCTACATCTATTTTATTTTCAAATGATCAATTTTGAAGTATATCCAGGTGTAAAATGAAGTGTTGTTATTTTTTGTATTATGTTTGAGATGGCCAAGTTCTCCAGGGAAAAAAATAAATAAAATAGAATAAAAGGGATTATCAACAAATACTGAGTATCAAACATGCAACGATGGCCTGGAAGTTGGCATAAACATGATTTCTTCAAATTAGAAACTTTATTTAAAAGTATGTCCATGCATTTGGAATAATACATTATAGCACAAATCATGTTTATTATTGGAATTGTCCTACCATGTCAGTGTCTGGCTTCATTGGCATATCAGGTGCTGGGACTGATAAAAAATTGTAGCTTGTGTCTTCCAGTCAGGACTGTGTTCAGCAAATGCATGGTAAACTGTCATTGTAACCTCATATTTTAGCCACCTAACTGATGGTACATATTATATGCATGGATACAGTAAATATGTGAACAACACACAATCAAACTTGCAAATTTTACCTGAACGAATGAACAGATATGTAAATATTAATTTCTAATTGACCCAAATGAGAAGATATTTGTGCTCTGTACCTCTTTCAGTTCTAGGTGGAGGTACAGTACAGATAAACAAGTTGGTCCCAGTATCTCTGGCTCAGTTTTGTCTGCAGCCAGTACCAGTCTAAGGTACTGGTTACTTGTTGCAGAGCATTAAAGGAGAGTTGCAGGTTCTCAGTGGTACTTACACTTGTAGTGCAGCAAAACAATACAAAATAGTGTCATCCACATAAAGATGGACATGACAGGTGATTAAGGCTGAAACAATATGATTAATATAAATTATAGCACTGGACCAAAAATCTAACCTTGGGGGACTCACTGTGTTATCCAATGATACTCTAAGGCAAGATTCGCCACCTTTATACACTGAAACTTATCAGCTTAATAGTTTTGGAACCAGACAAGTGCATTCGGAAATCATAAGGCTCGCGGTTTATTTCAGAGTAAAATATGAAATTTATGTTGAAGGATTTCAACATCAGAGATCACGATGGGCTTGTAGGTGAACTGAGCTGGTTCCTCTGTTCCAAAGTTTGTTTGATGTGACAAATACAACTCTACTCTGAGGGAGGTGAGATGTGGTGCCAGCAGGTGAGCCTCTATAGGCTTCTTCGCTTGCCCTTTTTTGCTGCTTGTGAACACCGGCTCCATCCTTTTATACAAGCATATGTTCCTGTGAAAGTAGCAGTAACTTTCATGTACGTACTTATGTTGAAGTTTACATGTGTACATGTGCTCATGACATTTGAAATAAGAGGTAACATTGACCAAAAAGCATTTTAAATCTCTAAATTTGAGCTTAATAAAACAACACTTTTCTCTGGTTCTTTGGTTTGTCAGTGAAGATCCAATTTATTAAAGAGAGCAAAGTTTCCCTCAGTTGGACTTATGTAAAACAAAACTTGAGGGATGTCACTGAGACTGTGTAATGAATTGAAACAGGATGTACATTCAGGATTAGTGTCAGGCTAATTTGGAGTTGGTGAGCCTGGAATACATGAAGGTATAACTAATGGAGCTGGATCAAAATGTCTCAGTAGAGGAAAAATAATAACATTGTCTGCATAGGAAATTCTTTTTCTTGGGCCATGGTCACTTTTTCATTGTTTTGTCTTTTCTTTCTTTATTTCTGTTTTGCACATTCACAAATACAACTGCTTTCTTCATCTCATTTCTCTCTATCATTGAATATATATATGATATATGAGTACACATAACTATTAAGTTGGTAAGCTGAAATATATTGAATATATTATATGAAGTTGAACATCAATAACTGTAAAACTCAACTGATGTAAAGTTGATACCTGACTAAAAGTGACAATGTAACTGCTGCTCCGGGTTACTGTGAGTTTAACATGTGGTTCGACATCAGCACCGACTTGAAAATGAAAAATACAAATGGTGAGGATTTACATTGGACAGGTTGAAATGAAGTTAAGAATCTAAACTTATCCAGTTGTGAAACTCAACTGATACAAAGTTGACATTAAGTTGAATATGAACTTTGTACAGTCCAAACCACATCTGACCTAAAATAAACAGATAAGTAGATACATAAATACATAAAAAAGACAATGGTGTTATTGTCAATCAGCATAGAGAGCATGTGTCAGAGCTGAATTGCCCTATTTGGTGCATTTCTGTCTGTGATGTGAGTTCTGTGAAAGTTTTTCACTGGTTGAGTTGGACAATTGTATTGTTAGTCACTGAAGAGTGTTTCTACAGATGTTGGTCCAGAAGTCCGCATTGGGGGTGACACTCAAATCATTTCCCCATTTTATGGTTGGTTGGTAGATTGTTGAATATGCAGATGTGAGAAGTTTAGCAGTGAGTGCTTTTTTGAGGTGGAGTTTTTAAACATGTTGTCTAGATGGTTATTTTGTGTGATGCTGCTCTTCTGTTAGTTGTAGATATGGAAGAAATGATTCATTTCCAGTGCCATACATCTGGACCAATTCATCAAGTGTTAAAAAAGCATGAATTGTGGGTAATGTGCTGCAGCTGTGGCATTATTTTGTCTTGCCAGGTGGGGAAGCGCAAAATGCAAAATGTCTGGCCTGTTCCATATTGGAGTATACTTACATGGCTGTGGTGTTGAGTTTGTAATTTTGTGTGCTTTCCATCAAGCTGTCAGAGCTGTGGCTATTGTGATTTTAAAGCAGCTGTGGTGTTTATTAGAGGAGCTGATAAATGGTAAGTCCCAAATTTTTATTTCTTTGGATTGTGATTGTTCACTTTCAATTATACACTGTTTGGTGCAATAAATCCATTTGGAGATGAATTGCAATGGAGTTGCAAAAAAAAAAAAAAAAAGCTGAAGTAAAAATATGGGCCACCTAGACCCCCATGGCTTTTCTGTTTTTGTAAAACTTTTCTTTTTTTTTTTTTTTTTGGTAGTGATTGTATCCAGGGAACTAAACCAGGCAGAGGCAGGTATGCTCATCCAGTAGTGAAAATCATCTTCTATTGTTCTGAGTGAAAGACTGAAGTTTAGGCTGAGAAGTACTGACAACTTGGTGAAAATATTAATGCTCAAATATTTGATATTGCCAGTGGAATGGGGTGGGATTTTTGAGGAGGGGGGGTGGCGTGGGGTATTCTGTCCAATGGTAAGAGGTAAAAGTGCAAGATTGTGGATGTAGACCAGCTAATGGAGTAGTTAGAAATGTTTGATTAAGAATTTGTTAATTTAATAATTAATAATAATAATTTCCAAGGTGCTTGGAATATTTTGCAAATAAAGTCGTAAACCATCCACTTTCAGGCTAATTTTACACTGGTTGTTTAGGATTTTTATTCCCCTGATTTGATTTGATTTGATTTGATTTGTTTTGATTTGACGCATTCCTGAGGCTACATTAAAGATGGCAAGTAAAGATGGAGAGTGGGCATTTGTTCTGTAAGGTTCAGTGATATTAGTACTGTGATGGTGGCCACTTGCCAATAAGTGGCCATTGGCAAGTGTTGCAATTTGCTGTGTTGAAATTTGCTTTTTTGTTGTGTTACTCACTTTCAACATGCTTTTTCTATTACAGTCACTTTGTTGCACTTTTTTGTGATATGTTTTAAAACATTTGAAGATTTGTGTCTTGAATGAAAATATCAGACTTAAACAAAAGTTCGAAGAGTTGTACTTATATGTAACTGACATTTTATGAATATGGTTACCATTTTTTATGTGTATTTTTTTAATTATCATCTTTGTTTGCCCTCAAGTTGTAAACATTTTTGTTTTAATTAACTAATTACAACATCAGTTGCATGCCTGACACTCTTCACTGCGCTACTGCATCACACAGTAGCTCTGTGTTGCTTTATGTCTAAAATTATGCAAAATTATCAGCCAAAAATCTGCTTTTGTTACAGAGTCCATTTTGGTATTATATCTGACCAAAATGGACCACAAGTGTGATGCCAAACTCAGTGGAAGCCTCCAAGGAATACCTGAAAGCAGAATAAAGCATGGAACTGATATCACTGAGGGCATCCGAGGCTTTATGAATCTGTGTTCCTTTTACTTGATTTGATAATGTATTTCAATGAATCTCTATTATGAGTGAAAATCCATTCTAGTTCCATTCGTCTCGTGTACAAGATCATCAGCCTTCACTCGTTTGCCCTTAAACCTCACCCACTCACAGGCAAAGACGGAGAGAGAAAATGAAGAGGAAAGATGGAGAGAGGGATTAAAAACACTCTCTCTCTCTCTCTCTCTCTCTCTCTCTCTCTCGCTCACACAGTAAACAAAGGGGCAGAGGACAGCTGCTGGCTGTGAGGAATGACTGATGGATGGTTTATGTAATGGATGGACTAGCTTGGCAGGATATGGCAGCGAGGTGGTAGAGAGGCTAAAAACAGCTGCATCCCAGCGGCCCAGACCTTAATGATCTTAGCCAACCACAAGACTTTAACAGAGAACAATAATCATTAGGAGGGCAGCAGATAGACACTCGGTCTGTGTGTGTGTGTGTGTGTGTTGCGCATTCTCTTGCAAGAGTGTTTGCCTCAGAGGATATAAATCAATGTGTCACATAATTGCTTGAGTGACCTTTGCTGATAAGAAACGGGAGCCTTTTGAAATCTCTATCTGTCTCTGTCACTTTGGCCATCTTCACCTCTCCACCATTGCTTTCTCTGTGTCACATGCCCTTACATCAGCGCAGTGACACACACACACACACACACACACACACACACACACACACACACACACTCTTTTAAATATTACTTAACTTGTGAGAGCTTTGCATTCATATCTATTGCCAACCCATACACCATTAATCCTAAATTTGCACTTCTTCAAAGACAGTACCACAGGAAGGCCGGCTGAATAGAAAATTTGCATTATCTTTTGCCATCTCAGATGAAACCCATCCACACACACACACACACACACATACACACACACCAATAAGTTAAATCAGAAGTAGAATGGTGGTTTCTTTTGCAGCAGAACACACTGGGACAAGACATTCCCTCTTCTTTTAAGAAAAATATGACCAGTCTTAAAATG
>OMLF01053447.1:0-13681 GCA_900302615.1 Holocentrus rufus
TATATGGGCGTGAAGGCAACTTCTGTTGGAGTTCCATAGGAGAATCAGCCAATGAAAATCATTTGGAATGTTCAGGATGAGTCTGGTGACACGATAACAGTCAGAGTTTAATTTACACACAATGAAACTTTTGCCAGTTACTGTTGGAACTGACAATAGTTTCTTTCTGCAGCTAAAACTATGATTTACAGGTCTGTTGATGCTACAGATATGTTTATTACAACTCATTCACTAAATGGGGTTAGTATTTCATGTCTCAGTGAATATTCAGGAAACTGTACCATCTCTGTTTTATTATAGGCATGAGATCATGGGACGTTGTTCAACTGGGACAAATCTGTTAAGCGTTCATTACAACCTGAGTGTGTGTGTTCTGCAGCATTACAGATACAAAGAGAAACAAACTTTTAATCAGCAAACTGCAAATGTCAGTGTAATGTGAGCAGACAATTTGTTGAGAATGTCATAGAAGAGGACAGTTACTGGCTCGCCGTACTTACACCCGTTATTACACCTAAAAATACACTTTCACATGTGAAGAGGCATGAAGTGCACAGACAGAAGTCTATTGAGTAGTGGAAAAAAATGTCATATGGTCACAGTTTTTCACACTGTTCATCCTTCAGTGCGCCAAAGTCTACAGGCCTCAGTGCTTATTTCCCATGGTGAGGGGTTCTGGAGGATCTGTTCTGGCGTGGGAGGAATTTGGCATGGTTTAGTTCCACTAATACATCCTCGCACTGAACCCCTTAAAGGGCAAGACAAATGCCAATAAATACTAAGCCCTTCTGATATCATGCTCATCTTATGGTGAGGCATCAGATGTCAACCCAGCTGAACGTTTTGTGTGAAAACTCGATGGCATCGGCAGAGTTTTCCACCAACATCATCAAAAAGCCAACTAATGGAATTTCTTGTGGATGAATTTGGCGTTGAATCCAAACTAATTGAGACACTGTAGATTCACCTGGTCTTGCTGATGGGGAGCTAATGATATGAGTGCTGAGGTAAACAACATAAACCACCATGGTTATTAGTTTGTTATCAAAGTTAACTGTATTTTTGGGTAATTAGCAATAAATCAACCAAGTAGCGTACAACAACGCAGGTAGGAAATTCAGAGAGAGAGAAGCTCATGCCAAACTCCATTCAAAATCCATCAGTTTGTACTTAATTTCATTTACTGGCAAAATAACATCCCTCATAAAACAAACTGAATTAACTGAATTTGTTATATGTAATTTAATCACCATACTTCCATTCAGCATAAATATTATACCCACCAAGCTGCATTTAGTTTGACACATTTTCAATTTTTAGATGCACCAGCTATTCTTTCTTCTTCCACCAAAATGTGAGCTGTCATGCAGATTAAACACATGCCAAATTTACCACAACACGGTATCAGTTCTAAAATTATATATATGTGTGTGTGTGTGTGTGTGTGTGTGTGTACACTATATATATATATATATATGCAAGAAAAGTATATTGCAGTATAAAAATAAACTAGAATACAGGGAATGTTTCTAGTGTAATGTTGGCATACAGGCCACCTAGTATTGGTATCGTCAGCTTTAAGGCTTACAAGCCAGGATAGAATAGATCAAAGATATAGTGCCCAGTCATTGTAATGTATAGAACTTTTTCCTCATCTGTAGTGTTTCATTTTTACATTGTAAACAGGTGACATACCCTGTCTCCGATTCTAATCACAGTGTCACTGCTAGTAGTCAGTGTGTTTGCTATATTAGCCTGCTATCTGGTTAGCCAGCTAACAGTTTGTTCAGGTTAACTGAGCTAACTCTTGTTCATGTTTTGGAGTAGAGACTAGGGCTAAAGACAAGACAGTTTACTGTGTCACATGAAGATACATTTGGAAACTAATCTACTGTACCTTATCACACTATTCATTTTTACTCCTAACTACTCAACTGACCTAAACCATGACAGTCTTTCTCAGGTGTTTCTCTTTTTTTCTTGCCTTGTTTGCTATATATTTTATTTATTATTTCTACAGCCAGTTTCTCCAGCGGACCTCCATGATGGCACTGGATGTGGCTGCTGGGAGATTTGTGACGCAGCAGCGCTGCCTCTATACAAGTTGGCCTAATTTAGCACGGAGCCTGCCGGGGCTGCAGCACTAAAAGGCTAACCAGTCTGAAGATATGAGAAGGCCATGACAAATCCTCCCCTCAGGCCAGGGCCACTTAATTCTCTCCCATGGAAATCATCACAACAGTCTGCATTAGTCTCTGTGGTAGCAAGCGGCCTTGCACAGAAAGCATACTGTGTCTTTAGCTCAGTCTAACTCAGTCTGTGGACATGGAGTTATTTTTAGTGAGTGTTCGCCTGGCTTTAATGGAACATATAATGCATTGGACCTCCTCACTGCAGTTAGCATCAAGACTGTACAAGGAGCCTTGCCATTGAATGTATGACTTAATGTATTATATGACCCAAGTCCCCTGTGAGTGGTAGGAGCACTTACGCTTGATTTGACCCTGAATGGTTTCTGATGCAGTTGGGGGTACGGCTGAGCTGTTAAACCCTCATGCAGAGCCTCCCTCGCTAACAGCACTCATGTCTATGAGCCACACATGAACGTTTTTCAGAGTGAGCATCGGCTGCTCTGCTTTCACTTGAGTGCTGAGATACGGTCAGCTCGGTCAGCCCGTGACACTCTCCCACTCTGCCGTGTGTTTTCAGCAACACACCTGCAGTTAGAAGACCTAGAATTGAATTTAAGGCTAAATTTGAAACAAAATAAAGCAAGAAGCTAGTTAATTCCAACCATTTCCCACCAAAAAGGACATTAATCTAAGAGTGGACCACATGCAGAGAATCTTGTCATTACATAGCAAAAATATAAGACCTACAGCTATATTTAAGACATTTTAACACTCTGCAGACTCCTCACCTTATGGCAAAATTCACCATTTTGAGATCAAAATCGCTCACTTATGAGATTCACGTAGATCCGAGGAGAAAATTTTAGACGGGGTAGAGGGGGGTTGGGGCGTCTGTCAGGTTGATCAGGTTAGATGCAGAATTGGTTCATTTTAACTAAAGAAATATAAATCCTTGGTTTGGAGCACTCAATTCCAATTATATCGAACACACTTGAATGCGCAAACGACGGGGCTTACAAAAGGTACATGTCAAGGAGAGTGGATGTTCTGGTATAGCATGGCCCTTCTCATTTCTACGGTTCGAGAAATGATGTATCTAGCAACCTGAAGTACTGTATGGTAAGACTCACTGTTATTTTTGTATGACAGGAAATTTCTATGGAGAAGATGGAGGTATTTTCATGGTTGTGAGCTTGTGTCGTGCTGAACTCTGGCATCAGAGATTAAATGCGTTTGGTGCATGAGATAAAGTTGGGCTGGTAAGTTAATGTCAGGAGGTGGACAACTGTTTGCATAGTAAGCTAGTTTTTGTTAGCTAGGTTACACCTTGTTGTTGTCTAAGTATTGTGATACCAACTGATTACAGGCATTAAACCGTCATAACACTACAGCTGCACAATGTCATGTCCAGTTGAACTGAATGCTGCAATATCTCAGCATGCTAGCTAACATTAACCTTGTTAATGATTTTTTTTAATCTTGCTATTGTCTTCTTGTTTTTGTCTTATTGGTGTGTTCAGTTTCCACATCTATTGATTACTTTTATATGCTTTATGTAGGGTTGTTTGATGCCATAATGGGAGTTAGACTTTTTTCAGTCAGATGCAAATATTTTTCAAAATTTTCTATTGTGACAGGTTTTCTTTATCCACGCAATGTTCTCACCTTTTTTTTTTTTTTTACCCCTTAACTGTTTGCATCCCTGAACACTTTGAGATAATGTATTTTTAGTTTTGAAGGGTCCACAGATACCCTGCACAGGTTTGCACAATGCTTGGAAAGAAGCAAGATGAAGCAATGAAAGAAGCACCAGCAAACATGTCAGAAAACACAGATGCCAGTGTAGTCAATAAGAGTTATGACTGTATGATGAAGAACCTCTTGTGGTTGCAGTGACTCAAAAACTTTGAAAAACGTTTGTTCTTGCTACATTTGCTCCCTCACTCCATTCATTGTCTAGCTCACTCGACCATTGCTACTCTGTTTCTCTCTCTCTTTGCATACTCCCGGACCTATCAGCCTAACAGTCTATATATTTTTTATCCTACTGTGTCTATGTTCGCTCCAGTGGTGGTTGAAAAAATCCAGGACACACATTGCATTTTCTAGACAAGTTTATAAAACACATGGCTAACAAAGAAGGTCAACAGAACACAGAGCAGACACACAGGAGAACAACACTGTAAAAAGTGTCAGAGGCTGATGGGATCTGTCAACAAGTGGGGGTTAAAACAGGTTCAATAGTCTGATGCTTCACCACTTTAAAAAATGAAGTGTAAAACAGCCGTCTCTGTTTCATATGTCAACGGACTAATCTGCCTAATCGCCTCATGTCTTTGGATGAGCGACAAGCCAGCATGGAAAACCCCTCTCACCTTCTCTACAACAAGTTGTGGCACAAAGCAACAACTGTCTACTTTATATTGACATTGAGAGACACAATCTGCACTAATGAGTGAACTCATTCTGTATGTGACATGCAATGTGCAATTTCTTGTCCTACTCCAAAGCGAGATGAAGATATCAATATGTCACTTTGGTAAAGCATAATAATTGAAGCCTCTTTCATTTAGTTGATATTATCTTATTCTTATTTGAAAATGACACATATGTCCCAGCGCTAATAGCCTTATCTATCACACTGCATTCATAAATGATTGTGAGTCCTCCACATTTCTTCACAATTTTTTTTTTTTACTCTGGGTTGGAACCACTTAGATTTAATTCCTACAAATAAATTATAAACAAAATTACAATAATCAAATAGAAAACCCTAAGGCCATCCATTAATTTAATGTGATGATGATAAAAATCATAAAGTTGTCAAACAGCATATTTGAGGGGTTTTGGTCTCAATCACTATTTTCAGGTCTTCTTTGATGTTTCTTTATGCTCATTTTGAAAATTATATTTCCATTTAAATTAGGCCAAAAGGAAGTGGGTTTTTAAGACAAGGTTACCTTTTGATTGAAGTCGCTGTCTGGAGCCAGGTGGAACAGGTGTGTTACATCATCTAGATAGAAATAGCACCATAGCCATGTGTAGCCACAGCAATGACAACTTGAAACTGGCAGTGAACTTTTTTGTGCTAGTGTTTATGTTTAGTGACTACAACATTAGCCAGAACACTTTTAGTTCATCACTGTAAATATCGTGTTTTCTGTTCAGCTGCACTAACAGATCCTTCATGGATTCTGTCCTTTATTGTTTTCACTAAATTTCCTTTTTTAATTGGCTAGTTTGCTAACCCAAGTTAGCGTGGTATATCCCAGTGCTAATGCTAATTGGAAATGCACCTTGCTCATTAGATAAAGTTAGCATTAGCTACCTGGCTAGGGCTACAGTTGCTCCTCCTTAGCTCCATGCTACAGACCAAATTTGGGCTTTCTGCAAGAAATAAATGATCTTGCAGTGTTGCTCGTAGTGTGAATGCATGGTAAGGAATGTTAATGAAGGAATGTTGATGCCTATTTTTAAGAAGGTTAAACACTGAGACTTCTTCTCCACAATATGACAGGTCAGTGGTGTAGAGCAGGAATGGACGAAATCCCCTCAAGAGTTAAATGCAGCCATCACCCAGAATATCGGCACTTTGTCTTTTCTAGCCTCACTGACTCTCAAATACATGCCTTTGTGCATTTTGAAAGCAATCACACAGCACAAATGAGAACCGAACAACTTTGCACCACATTCTTTTGATCTGTCACCAGAAAATTAATACATGCTGGCAGACATTTCTTTGAAAGGAATCTCAAGCTTTAATTTTAATGTGCGAATGACAAAACCTGTGCCTCTGAGGTGGCTGTGCACACCGACAATGTACAAGGACGCAGCCTTGTGTGCTTGTATTGAGCGCTCTCACAGCCTGTAATGAGAAATAACAAGAGGAATGAGATTAACTTGCTATATTCCTTTTTGTTTGGACTCACCTTTCAATGATTTTTATTTATATTTATTTTCTACATTGTAGATTAAAATTGAAGACATCAAAACTATGAAGGAATACATGGAATTATGTAGTAAACAAAAAAGTGTTAAACTAGATGGGATGGCATGTCGCTGCAGAATGCTGTGGTTTAGCCACGCTGGTTAAGTAAGCCTTGAATTGTGAATGAATAACCAACAGTGTCACGAGCAAATTACCCCCACAACATCACACCCCCTCCTCTGTGCTGCACGGTGGGAACCACACAGTAGAAAACCATCCCCTCACAAAGACATGGTGAGTGGGCGAGTTTTTGGCCCAAGCAATTCTCCTTGTTCTTCTCCTTGTTCTTCCTCAGTCGTGGTTTCTTTGCAGCAATTCCATCATGAAGGCCTGATTCAGGCAGCCTCCTCTGAGCAGTTGATATTGAGATGTGTCTGCTACTTGAACTCTGTGAGGCTTTTATGTGGGCTTTAATCTGAGGTGCTGTTCCTTTGCAGTTTCTGAGGCTGGAAACTCTAATGAACTTATCCTCCGGAGCAGCTGTCGCATGTCAGTCTTTTTCCTGTCTTGACATTCCGATGAAATCAAACATGTTTAATATTATTGGGAGTCTTTAGTCTTGGCTCATACAAACAGTGGCGTTCAATGACGTGACTGTTATTAACAACCAATAGGTGTTCTCTCTCCAGCACCAAACAGGAAGCAGTAGATAGTAATAGATGGTAATAGATGATAGTACTAGATGCTGGGGACTCCGGGGAGGTTTTTTTTTTTTTAGCACTGGGTCGATGTGTCCACAAATATGCACACTGAGGTAATAGGCCAGTAACACACCGTACCCTCAATTATGTGAGAGACTGACTGACTGACTGGACCGGGGCACATCCAGTGAATTGACAGAAACTATGACTTAATACAAAATCAGATAAAAAGCACAAGCAGGGCTTTTCAGTTTAAGTACAGACCTAGAACAGTGACACCCATCATCCACCATAAACAATCAAACTTGGGAAGTTTCAAACTGTGTCAACTTAGTCATATAATCATCTCCAACCACGTAACCAAGCATTACGCACAGCAGCAGATGAAAAAAAAAATAATAATAAAAAATTCTTACCATATGTCCCAGTCAAGTATCAGGTCCATATAACACAAATTAACGATGTGTTTTTTTCTGCCATGAGTGTGTCCAGCCTAATTAAATCCAGTAAATCCCTCATGAGCCCACACGCATCCTGACTTCTCCTGTGTCCAGGTTACAGACCAAAGGTAACCGGGCTTTGCTGTCAGAATAGCATGTCTGAGAAATTTATACTTTATTTATAATATAATTTATAAATGTATAATCTCTTATTTATTTTCACCTTTTTTTTAAAAAAAATCACCATCACCTCAATTTCTCACTATTGTTTTCATAAATTAAAATAAACCAGTGCTGCATTTTTTTTTTTTTTTTTTTTTTCCAGTTTAGCTCCCTGGTTTGGGTCACAGAAATCTGGTCACCTTTCTGCACACACAAGGGCAGCTGTGTCCAAAAGCTGCTTCTGTGTCTGCAACAGTTTTTCTTGCTGTAAATTAAAATAATCTCAAAGGAATCTAGTTTCAGTCTTACAATTAGTGACAATAAGATCCCCAGTCTTTGCAAAATCTTGAGTCTATGACTAAAAACTCTGTGACTTTGTGTTTGGATGTGAGAGGGGGTCACACTTTTAAAAGTCTTTTCAAAGTCTTCTAGTGTATGGTAGGCATAGGACGGCAAGAAATTCCACAAATTAACTCTTGACAGGGCACACTTGTTAATTGAAAACAATTCCAGGTGACTACCTCATGAAGTTCATTATTATCTTAAATTATCTTAATTATTACTATATTGGTTGATTGTCTTTTTGCTCACACATGCACACACCCACGCTCGACATGCAGCCTACAATCCCACAAATACCATCAAAACCCTCACAGATAATAAATGCTGTGGGATGATGCCTTTGCTATGGGTTAATGATCAGGCTGCTACAGCGATCACACTGCATGGGAACTTGTTAGTTAAACGTGTTCAAGTCAATACCTTTGAATGTGTCAGGCTTATCTCCATTATTGTTGTTAGTACACTGTTCCCCAGGGAGGTGCAGGTGTGTGGAGCAGTGTATTTTCAGTACATGTGCTTGAAAAACACACAATTTTTTTAATAGAGTAGGAAACTATGTGTGACACACCAGTTTCATAGGTTAATGTCTCACCATTTACATATTTTGAAACTCACTTTTACTCACTAATTTGTTTCAAATGATATCTTAATTTTCTTTGCTATGCTAGTGCAATTATAATCTAAAAAACACTTTATATTTGGATCAGTACATGGTATCTGAATTGTCTTAGTGACCCTGCCAGCGTTCAAAGGGAAATGATCTTCATGAAAACGGATTGCAAACAGGACTATAAATTTAACAAAATTACATTTTGGAAACCACTGAAACATTTTTTGAGCTCAGATTTATCCTCGCATCACATCAGCTAGGAGCTTTATTTGCAAAAACAGGTATCTCCAGTTGGGTAAGTGAAAAAATAAACCTTACAGCAACTCCAAAGCTGTCTTATTTACACAATGTGATTTAGTTTTCAAATACACATCCTGTTTTTTTTTTTTAAACAAGTATAGCTCCTACCATCTAACTTTATGGCACAAAACTTTTTGTTTTTGTGGCGTAAAGCAGCACAGCAGATTTCCTAACTAAACCCAAGAAACCTTCTCTGTGTCCTGGAGTTACATCATATTGGGCAGTCACAACAGATTTTGCAGGATGAAATTGACTCGCACGCCGTGTTTGGAAGAAGTGGGACTGAGCCTAGGAACTTCCATTTCTAGGCTAGGAATTAGCATTTTTGATAGTAGTATCTCTCATTAGCTAAGCATTGGTGAGTCAAATTTCCCTCTTGCCTATGTGCCCACGGGTCAAAGTTCAGCTTAACTTTGACCTACAAGGAGTGCTGCAGGGATTGATCACTTTTTTATTTTTGTGCACATTGCAGGGTTTTGAATGGGTGTGAATTAAGTTCAAGTTCATATTTAGAGCCCAAAATCACAGTCTCAAAGGGCTTCACAGGCCCACAAATTTACAAGAAACGACGCCCCCTGACTTAACCCTCAAAAAAAAACTCCCCAAAACCCACAGTAAGGGAAAAAGGGGAGAAATCTTGGGAAGGACCACGGAGAGAGGGGGCCCCTTCCTGGTCAGCCAGGAGTGCAACAGGTGCCGATCAAGTGGGCGATTATACAATAAATCAAATAACAGAACAAACAAAATTGAACATGGTAGAAAGTGTGAGGCTATATAGGAGTCAATTTGCTACTAAGAGATGACAGGATGTACAGGATATAGATTGTGAGTTTTATGGTTGGTGGTTTTGGTTTTGAAAGTAGCAAGGGAGTTCGCCTCCCTGATGTCTGCAGGTAAACCATTCCAAAGGAAGGGAGATCGATAGGAAAAGGCACGGTGGCCGGCCGACTTTTTTTTAACTCTTGGGACAACTAATAAACCAGCACCCTGAGAGCGAAGGGCACGGGGAGGACTGTAGGGTGAAACTAAATCAGTTAAATAAGCCGGTGCGAGGCCATGTAGAATCTTATATGTTAATAAAAGGACCTTAAAATCTGCCCTGGCATGGCTAGGGAGCCAATGAAGAGATGACAGGACAGGCGTAATGTGGTCAAATTTCCTCCTTCCTTAGCCAGCATTAAATAATCATGATCAAAACTGACAAGTGACAATATACATTAATTGCTTTGGGTATTAAAGAATTCTTTAAACTTTACTTTTCGCAATTGCATTTGAAGTCATAGTTTAGTTGACACAGGCTTTGAGAGTCTGGTAATTTTGGTTTAGGTACCTTGGAAGTGCTTGAAAAGGGCTTGAATTTTATTCTTGGGAGGCTGTTCAAACCCTGGTTAGGCTAATTCTGTCTTTTCCCCAATCCTAAGTTTTGTCATGGAACACACTTGGCAAAACGTTGAAGATGTCTCCAGTTGTGGCAGCAGCTGCTGGTGTTGATGACCAAACAGTGACATGAAGAGGACAGATATTCTAAATGAATGTGAATTTAAGGACCAATTCATGATCATAAACAAATATATTGATAAACAAATAAACAAGTGAACATGATGTCCCCCATGATTTCTGCAAGTCACCCAGGATTTCAGGCCAGCAGATGCTCAGGAATCATGCTGGACGGACAGAGCCCAATCCATAGTCACTTTCCTGATCTTCAGTTGTGGGGAACAATAGCAACCAAAGATGTATTAAATAAGCAAATAATTAGATAATACTCGCCTAATTTATACCGAGCATATTGCCCAATGATAGAGGCTACAACATCCTAATGTAACTTTCACTTACATAGCAATATTTTCTTGCTCATCATCTTAACTGTCTCTCCTTCCTCTCCTAGTTCCTAATGAACTGTGAGATACACTTAGCTCTAAATACCGCCCCAAAGCAGTATAAGGGTAAGGGTTCATTAAGTGTGGTTGAAGTGCACCTGCCTTTGGGCATTTTCAGACATGGGACGGCCTTCCACAGTGACTCAGAGGTGCGTGAACATGCACTCAAGACCATAGGACTGCACGTATGAGCTTTGGGACAAAGCTGAACCAATCCTGCAAGTGAAGTCCACCCATCAGGTGTAACACAGCCGAGACCTTGTCCCAAATCTGGTGGTGACACACAATGAAAAATTCAGTGTAGAGGCCTGCAGAAGCTGCCAATCTTCTATCTGTATCTACTCATGACAAATTCAGAGGTTGTTCCCCCACATTTCCAGGCCTTGGTCCAAAAAAACATTGGCCTCCTCATCTCTCCAGCCTGTCTCAACTCTCCTCCTGCCTTTGTAATGGCAGAAGCCTTTGACCTGCTCACTGTAGTTACCATCCGCTGTAAACTGAAAACTCATCTTTTCACACAGCACCTCCTGCCAGCCTGCATCAGGACCCTACTTACTAAGAGCACTCGAGAAATAAATCCTCCCCTCGATTCTCTCTTGTTTCTTTTTCTCTCATTATGATTCTGTGGTCACAGGAATACTGACATGGCACGAGCTCTGGCTCCTCCATCTCTCCATGACTGTGTTGCCTGGGATTTTGTTGATGTGTAGGAGTGTAAGGTTATTCTGCCTTTGCGCTCATAAGTTACTCTACTTGAAAACAGCATCATCCAAAACCTAGAAATGCAAAATGTTTCCGTGCAAAAGGCAAACGGTAATTGGCCGATGTGACAGCTTATCTCATACATTAAGGCGTGGGTAGGATTTCTTTTTGTCCCCTATGACTGAAGGGAAGGTTCTGTCCATCTATTGCCAAACTTCAAGCACCAGCCTCATGGATGTTAAGACACTCTTGCTTCAAAAGGAGGAGAGGGGAAAATATATATGTTAGTGCAAGGAAAATTGATTGTCTGTGAATCAGGAAGACCTTGATGAAGAGAACTTAGTTTCCATCGAAACATGTTGGTCATGTCCCTGCAATAAAGGATTTTTACTTTTCCGCCATTAGAGTGCCACTGATTTATGGCTGCTCCTTTTTTTTTTTTTTTGACCCGGTGCAAAGACACTATCCCTGGTCTTTTTTTTTATTTCTGTATTTACAACAGGATAAATCTTGGTGTGTGTTTGCCCATCTCAGTTTATGGTTTCCTAGCAGTGGGTGGGAAATTTCCAGTGCTGCTAATGAATAAATGTCACTGGCCTTTATCAGTAATGAGCGTGGACCCCTGCAGCAATGGACTGATAAGTGGAAAGAGAATGCATTGGGGGTTGTAATAAAAGGAGGAGGGATGTTTTGATAATTCATCATCTTGTTTAAGGGAGTGATGAACAGGACATCATCAGAAGCTTGGGCCCTCTGGGCATCCAACACTGTTTTATGTCTTTGTGTGATGCAGCTTCTGGATATTTGGCTGCAGAGAAATCTTCTGGGCTTCAAGCAAGACGCCCAGGCAGCAACAGTTCATCGCAAATGCTAGAGCTGACACTATTACTCCAAGGCTTACTGCAAAATCTCATTTTCTCCATGATTACATCCCCTGCTAAATCATAGGAGCAGTAAACTCATAGACATTACGTTCTAATCTGTTTATGTAGCTGATAACTTGTAATAACATGAGCCTGCATGCTGGAAGACATGCTTTTTGTCCTCCCACCTTACATAAATGTGTCGGAGATTCCGGCCAATAAGAATAGCCCATTCCGAAAATCTGAGATAGTCTTTAATCTTTAAACTTAATCTACTTGGGGTGTTGTGGGTAAGAGCATTTGTCCACAGATCTTAATATAAATTGTAAATTGTAGAGGTCAGGAGGAGAGGGTTAGTGAAGACAATGCACCAAACAAAACAGAAGAAACAGAACAAAGCAACAACGCTGAACTGGTTCTACTGAAAGCATCGTGAGGTACCAGTAATGCATTATTATTATTTATTTATTCATTTGTGTGTGTGTGTGTGTGTGTGTGTGTGTGTGTGTGTATGTATGAGGGGTTACAAGGGACAGTCCACTGACATCAAACGCCTCACTAGCACCTACTTAAGACCTCTAAGTTCTGACCAAACCTGTGAGCGGTACACTGACAATTTACATAGACTTACAATGGAGACACAGACGTTACACATGTGGCGAAGGGTGTAATTTATACCAGGTATGATATAAATTAACTAACAGAGACGATAACTCAGCTGTCTAACGTACGCCCGAATGTGCTGAAGAATCCACCAGATTCTCGTTGTATTTGATGGAGAAACGGACGGTCCATGTGATGTCATGACGTAGCGGCGGCAGTGATGTAACCTAAGTCATCACTCTGTGCACGCGGCGTAGCAGCGGCATAATTGGCGTAATACATATCTTTACTTTGCTCGTGGATAACGTACGTGAGGATAAGCATGTGAATAACGTATGCACCGCGTCCACATGTGGAAAGCCCCTTAGCATACTGTGTGCACGTGTGGATAAGTTTGTGGATACGGTAGGTGCGTGTGCGCGTGAGATTAAGTGTGGACGTGCACTCACCGGCTACTTCCTTAGGTACTAGGGATGAACAAGTACACCATTATCTGTATCTGTGTCTGTTCAACCAACTAAATTATCCTTATCCGTACTCGGAGTGGGCGGGGCTTAACACAGAAACGGGCGGGGAAGTCGGTAAATTCGGCCTGAAATGGGTGTGAGTTGATTGGAAGTTGCTATATTTATTGTTTATTAGAAAACTAATTACAGAACAGCCTCAGAATTGAGCTTCAAATAAATGTTTTTGAGTAAGAGAACTACTTATAGAACCATTTTTTAAATAAAACCATATGAACTTTATGAACTCATGCTGTATTAAAAAGTATGAATTAAAGTACATTTACATAATAAGAAATCGGGATTAGCAAGTACACCATTATCTGTGTCTGTATCTGTGCAACCAACTAAATTATCTGTGTCCCTGTTCGCACTCAGAGTAAAAGAACTACAAAGTAAGAGAACTACAAAACATCTTATTCACAACTTTTTTTAAATTACTCCTTTATTTATTTATTTATAGAGAAATTTAAACAATGTCGATTATGTGTTTGTGGTTTTGATCATTCTATGCA
>OMLF01053450.1:0-14013 GCA_900302615.1 Holocentrus rufus
GCTGACCAGCCGATTGATACTTTTTACATTCCTTAATAGCAGAGTATGGAGACGGTCTTCAGCTGCAGAAAATGTGCCTATTGTAGAGTTTTATTATACTCCACCATACATATGGATATCATAATGATATATTAAATAACAATGGGGAAAAAAATTACAGATTTTATTTTTAACTCGACCAATGATATTATTTCAGCCTCAAAAGCAGCTGTATGTGATGAGTAAAATTCCAAATAATTATAATAAATAAATGTGTATGTCTCCTGGTTTCAGTATAATGGAAGGCTATTGCTCCTCTCTTGCTTATGCAGTTCCAGCAGACATGTTGATGACAGCCTGCACCAATGCTGCAGTCCTGTATCTAGTGCCTTATAGTGCTCTCTCTCTCTCTCTCTCTCTCTCTCTCTCTCTCTCTCCCTCTCTCTCTTTTATCATGTCTGTTTGTCCCTCTGTTTGTCCCTATCTTTTTCCATCAGAGCCCACAGGTCATGACGCAGTCTCTTTCTCTCCCCTCTCGCTCTCCGTCTCTCTGTCTGTCTCTCTTCCCTCAGGCCAAGACACCTCTGTCCAGGGAACAGGATGTTTACGAGCCTCCCCACTGGAAACCCACTGATAAATGTCAACATCTGCAGTAAAATTGACCATTTACTGGCAGTCCTTGAAGGGGTTCAGGGAGAGCGCTGAACTTGCATATCATCGGGTTCTCTGCGTTTTTGTCATATTTTCATGTTTTTCACTCGCAGTAAGAGAGGTTCAAGAAAGCCAGCGATGCCGGCTTGCACTTCCTCCTCCTCCAGAGCTTTTGCTCAAGGAGAAAACGAGTAGACCAGTTGGAGAGGGAGAGCACGCCAACTGCTTCCTGCTTTTGAACAAAACTCATTAGGTATGCTATGCTAGTTATTTCAGTTTTGTTCATTTTCATTCATCCCGGAAATGGCTTTTGTTGAGTTATCTCACACCCCCGCCCTCTCATTTATTGCATTTGCATCACAAAGAATAAAACACATTTTCATCGGCAGCTCCTTTCCTGTTGTCTAAAGATCTCAGTGTTAGACTAATGGCCTGAGAATGTTTCCTTGCTCAGAGCCGCAGATCCATCCCAGTGCCCATAGCAGCCATTTAATGGTTCAGTCTGTGGCTGGCTTTTATGGCCGCGAATCTTAAAGAGGCTTTTTTCCAGAATTACTGCACATTGAGGTGTGGCAGAGAGGCAGGATGAGAGCTCTCGGGCGTTTTAGGGGACAGGTGTTTTATGTTCTGTGTGTATGTGTGTTTGCATAAATGTGTGTCTGCGTGTGTTTGCCTGTGTTTGTGTATGTGCGCGCCAGTGTGTCTTGCGCGCGCTTGTGTGTCTTGCGTGGTCTGCTGAAGGCCTGACAGAGGTAATCACTCAGTGAAATGGAGGGACGAAGCGGCTTTAAACGCCGACTCTGTTTTAGGCTTCAGTGCATAACCAAATAACGCTCTGTGTGTCGCAGAGACTAATAAGGCGTATTCCTTTTCCGAACAGCTCAAGGAGAAAATAGCCTCCCTGCTTTGAAAAAAAAAAGCTACTTTTACGAGATACAGACTTTTCTTTTTTTCTACTAAGCTGACGAATAAATTGCATGCAATTTTAATGGTTTTTCTTCCTTTCCCAGGCATAGCCATGCTGTCAGGAGTGGAAATGACACATTTCAGTGCCCCAGCAATGTCTTCATATGGGTATTTATCAGCCCCAGTGACTCCTGGCTGTGTTAATAATCCTATAGCATTGGTGTAATGGATTCAGCCAAACCCCTGCTTTATCCCAGGTATCCTCCCGTTCTTCTCCCACTAAATCCACCGATTATTATAGAAATACTTTTTCTCTCTTATACTTGTTCTGTCAAATTAGCTCTTTTAGCATCCCGGCCCTTTGGAGGAATTACAGGACTTATTTGGTTTTTGCTGAATGCTGGATAATCACCGTTTCACTGCGGGGTTTTAAACTTGGGGTTTTAGAAACGAAGCTCAATCTATCGCCCTCCTTTTCTCTCTCTGACTCTATCTCTCCGAGCTTTAAGTCTCCCCCTTTTCCAGATGGATTCCATGGCAGAGGGCTAAGAGAGATGCCGTCAAACCGTACGGCCCCATATGGCAGAAAGCGGTATCTGAAAATGTGTGATGCGCTTATTTTTATCTATTTTTTTATGTTTATCTCTGTGTAAATCATTTTGTTAACAGGCTTTTTAAAAATAAATCTGGCCTGACTTTATAATGCACACAACATGGTATTATTATATACTGTGCGTGTCAGCAAGTCAAATCTGGTTCATACATGGAGGATGATTATAAAACCTAAAGACTTTCACTTTTTCTGTAAATGTGGCCTTGAGAAAAAGAACCACAAAAGGTTTTTATGCGTGACATTTTCAATTTCCATTATATAAAGGCTGTAAAATTTAATGCTGCATACATTCATAGAGCAAGATGTATAACATTCACACTCCACATGATTTACAATGATTGTACAACTGCAAGAATTTTCGGTGTTTAAAATGTTCAAAACGGACTTTAACTTGTCCTGTCTGACTTAGCAGAATTCTCTAAAGGCAAAAACAAAGTGATGTGATGATCATCTGATCTACAGCAAAATTCAATAACCATCTCTATATTCACTTCTCATGAGTTTTTCACTATTGGCATTTTTTGTCTAGACATTCTGTCTGTCTGTCTGTCTCTCCGCCTTTCCATTTCTTTTTCCACATAAACTTCTTCTCTCTGTTTCCATCTCTTTTTATCTCTCCCCCCATCAGTGAATCCATCAGTGTATTCATTTATCTCACTATATCAGTTTCTGATGACTAGCATCCAGCACAATGCCTTGTTCAGGCAGACAGGCAGCTTCTATGGATGCGTGATGGAGTGCTCCACTCAGCAACTTGGCAGCGACGTGAACAAATTGATTTTCTGACAGATTAAAAAAGATTAAACCAGCCATAAAAACAAGCAGGAAAGTGCTTAATGGACCATATGTGCACAATAAGCTTTCATATGTATTCTTTTCCCGCCTCTCTTCAGGCCATCCATCTTATTTACGCTGACAGGTCGCAGGCCATGCTAACGTGACTGTCATGATGCGATGGCTAGACGGTGCCCTTCATGTAATTTTATTTAAAGGACCAGCAAGTCCTCTAATGCTGTAAGGGTACACAAAGCTGCATGCAAATACTTTAAATGCTTTTTCGGCATTTGGCTGAGTTAAATTATATTTATACAATTTTTTTTTCTCAGTAAAGCAGTATAATTGGTAAAAGATACATTCCCACCATGCAGATAATTCCCATAAAACACCATTCCAGCCATTCTTTATTCATTGCTATCCCAGTTCTTGTGGTAACAATTTAGTCAAGGTGTCTACTGTTTTTTATGATTTTTTAAAATAAGTTATGTATACTACAATGAAGAAAAAGTCTCAGTACAAGTGTTGGTAACCAAAGCAAAGTCATAATAATCTTGGGGACGTTTTTAAGCATCATTATATCACTGCCAACAGTCCTTTGCTGCACCTTGCATCTCTCTCTTTACCATCATACACATTTTTGTGCATTAATGCTATCTTGATTGAGGATACAAAATATTAGAGGTGTAACATAGTTTAAGGATTTTAATCTTTTTATTTGTTTTTATACAAGACCCTTGTGTGTGATTTCTGTGCCTAGGACAAATGATCCATGTGGGTCCCCGTCCCACTCATCACATCCCTTGTCCAACTGCCCACATAACAGTTAATGGTCATAACTCACACATACACACCACCATTTAACACTGTGTGTGTGAAATTACCAAACGTACATCACCAAACATGCCAACAAATTTGATACCGTGTCTGTCAAATCTTGGTGGCTATTTATTTACAGGCCTGTAGCTTCAAAGGAACTATCAGAATAATCAAATAACAAGGACACAGTGTCATAGATGCAAAGCTTTATTTGCACCCATGCTCTACAGCCTACACATTTGTGTTTGGCAGATATCATATATATAGTTATGTATTTTCTGGCAGGCACAGTTTGCAATGTAAGCCACAGTGTTTGGACATTGTTATCTGCTTTTTGAAAAGAAACTATTATGGAAGTAGCCTGACAGTCCAGGTTGAAAATGTTTCAGTGACCATCAGGAGGCAAAGTGAACATGAATACAAACCTTCAAATCCGCCCCTGCTGCTGTGCAAGAAGTGACAGGCTAACTGTGATGAGTGAAAGAGTGAGTGAATTTCACCCACAGCTCATAGAGCTGCTTTGAATTTTAAAACGGCCAGATTGAGAAGGAAGAACGGCCCTAATTCACCACCAATCTGTGACCTCAACAACATTCCTGAAAAATAACAAAAATCAAGACATCACACAACACCCATCTAACAGTGAGCCAAGTAACACCGCATCAGCTTCCAGCTCTTCTTGGTTACTGTGATAGTATTATTTCTAGTGCACTTGCATAATTATTGTCAGATATTTTAAATATATAAATATATAGGTATTAATGTATTTATTTAAATTACTGTAGTATCTAGTCTTGTTTCAGAAGATGATACTCCAGAGACAGGTGAGTGCTTTCAGTTGTATAATAGTTCTATATTTTGGTTAGATTATATGAAACAAAGGGAAGTGAGAAAAGTTAATATTTAAAACAACTGATCACTAATAAACCTTTTAATATGGGATCAAGTTCATATCAGAATTGCATCTTTATCAACGGGGTGACAGAAGACTTCTTGCTTTTGGCACCAAGATGGTCAGAAATGGCCTTGAGATCAACAATGACAAGAAAGACACTCCAGTGCAAAATACAAAATATCTTAGGAAATATAGAAATATTAGGAGCACATATTTATGAAATGGAACTTAAATCCTTCTCCACCTCCTCTGCTTCTGCACCTTCTCCTTTGTGAGTGGCAAATATTCACTAAGGAAATCAATGAAGTATAATCGTGTAATTAGATTCACCTTGTCTCTATTGAACCTTACATTTGGAACATTCAGTGTGTGTGTGTCACATGTCAGAATGGAGACAGAACGCTCATGTTCCGTCTCCAAGGTGATGCATTTAAAGGCAGATCGCAAAATATGCATACTGTGGAGATAATTTTCTTTTTGAAATCTTGGCAAGATGCCCAAACTGTGTCAAACAGACAAACAAGGACTGAACTTGTAGAATCTGATAAAAGATCTCCAAACAATTCCAAACAAGCACAAACAGCCATGGCACACCAAACAAACATTTGTCTGTTTGTTGAGCTTTGTTTGACATCGTGCTGGCTAGCTAACACTCAACAGTAGCTTGGAGACGAGCAATCTAGTTAGAATTAGCTTGCACTTAATCGGTAACTGAATTACAATTTAAGACTTTTGAAAGAAAAATAGTTGAGGTTTAAAAATAAAAGACAGGAATTATCTGTTTTAGGCTCGCATTTTACCACCTCTGTTTTTATTCAAATTAAACGTAGACTGGCAGATTTGCCGCATTTGTATTTTTGTGAACCAACCCCAGATTGCCTGCAGATGCTTCGATGGAGTTGATGACCAAAGTCAGTAGAAATGTCTCACGTCTCGGTTGAGCAGCCATGCTTTCAACAATCAAACTTTCCAGGAAAAGTTCCAGCACAGAATGAGAATTTTAAAGCTGCGATCTGCCTTTAAATGCGTCACCGTGGAGACAGAACCTGAGCGTTCTGTCTCCATTCTGTTTTTTGGTGGTTGCTAAACTGACGATAAAGGGTTGTCAGTGCATTTCTTGATGGTTGAGTAAGGGTGTACTAGATGGTTACTAGGATGTTTCTATGTGGTTGCTACGGTGTACTAGGTGGTTGTTAGTGTGTTTCCTTGTGATTGCTCACGGGTGGTTGTAACATTCTGCAAACAGGCAGACCCAGTAGTAGTAGCAGTTTTAGAAGAAGCAATGGTAAGTATCAGAAATAGCAGAAGTCATTATACCCTGCCTTCTAATTAAATGCAAGTAAATTCAGCTGAGAGCACCTAAATGTAATTAAATGTAACTGAGAATAGGCTAATCAGAAGCAATTAAAAGGAACTAAATCTAACTGACAGCAAGTAAAAGCAACTAAATGTGAGTAAAACTATAGTAAGAGTAAGTAAATGGGAATATGAGCAATCAAATATCTGTAAAAGTAACAGTGCAACTGGAAAAAAGGAACTAACTTAAAGTAACTAATTTTACCTGAAAGAGATTTAATCTCGATCATTGTAGCTAAAAAGAAATAAATGTAATTTAATGCAAATAAATGTAATTAATGCAAATAAATGTAACTGCATGCAACTAAAAGTAATTAAATGTAAGTACAAGTAAAAGTAACTAACAATTAATGAAAAGTAACTAAATGTAACCATAACCAAATGTGACTAACAGTAACTGAAAGGAAATAAATGTAAAATAAAATGAGTAAATGTAACTAAATGTAAATGAAAGTAACAAAATGCAATTAAATGTAACTAAATGCAAAGGAAACTAAATATAGGGGTTTGTGTGTCCCTGTGACTCTTAGAGCTGTGTGCTGTCTGGAGCATCTGGCTCCTCGTAGGGTCACCCATGACAAATTGGTCTCAGGAGAGGGGACAGACTAATAGTGGTCCATGAAGACTTCCATGATTAAGATCATTCTCAATGCTTTGCACAAAGCAAGTTCATCAGCGTTAGCATGACACAATGCCTGGACCAAGTGCCATCATGCTTTTTCACACACCGTTGCAGCGACTTCATACTGAAAGCTTTGTGAATTTAGGAACACACATGGACATGTCTTGTGTCTTTCAACTTCAAAAAAATCCATGTTTTAAAGCCGAATTGAACTTTGGTAGAGCATTGGGTTGTATAGTTATCTGAATGTGATCTAATTATCCTTATTATTGCTCTGTGCTCTCCTGAGCTGGTTATCCAGAATATCGGATTTGTATCTTCCCATTCACTTCTGGTCTCAAAATAACACTTTCAGCACAAAAACAAACACCAACAAAATGTTTTCTGCCAGTATAAAAAGTGACATGTCATGTTACTTTTTTTGTTTGTTTGTTTTTGAGGAAATTAAATGGCTCTTTTCTTGTTATTTTCCTGTTTGAATTGGAAAGTAGTTCTGGCAGGTAGCAACTTCCACACTGTAACTTTGTGCCAGGACCTTTACCCCCTAACCCTAACCACCTAACCCTAACCCTAACCCCTAACCCTAACCCTTGCCTTTACAAACCATTGTAATTACATGAAAAAATTGTAACAGGACTTGTTGGTTTTTGGCATAAATTGCTTTGATTGTGTTCATCTATGTGCTTAAAATGTTATTTTGGGACCAGTTTTGCCATGTCATTGAAGTGAATGGAGAGATATAAATTCAGTATTCTGGATTACCAGCACAGGGAAACACAGAGCAATGGATGAGGATATTTCTTCACCATGTGGACTCAGATCACTTCCAGGTATCTATACAAGACAACACTCTACCAAAGATCAATTTTACTTTAACCAGTAAAATGTATTGTTTCATCATATCATCTGTTTTCATGTACTTATTATAGCATTCTGAAGAAGAAAGAAGAACATATTACTTAACTCCACTGTTTCTACTTTTCCTTGATTTTTCTTACAGTAAATTTAAATTGGCTGTACATATTTAAATATGAAAACTGAGTCAATTCTTGCATTTTTCAGATAGTTTTTAATTATGGTGCAGTATAAGTATGAATTTGTCTTGTAAATCCTCGAAAAAATGAATAACTCAAGGACACAGTGTCATAGATGTATGTAGTTGAGTGTATATATACACACACACAACTGGCAGGCACAGTTTGCTTTGTAAACGACTGTGTTTGGACATTTTCGGCTTTTTGAAAAGAAATTGTTATGTAAGTTGCTCGTAGCCTATACTGAAAGTGTCTGAGTGACCATCATGAAAAGTGAACATGAATTAATAAATGAGTGTTTTTTGCATTGGAAAAAAAGTGAAAAGGCAAAATAAAATACAGCATTTCTGTTTATTATGAAGAGTGAAGACACAGAAGGCACTTGGAGTAGGACTGACAGACGCAAACTGAACAGTTAACTGATAAGATAACTGAACATCTGTGTATTCACTCAACTTAACAGTCTTAGTTAACAGTCGCATGTAGATTAAGCTTGCTCCCTGAATGATCGAGTGCACGCAAAGCACATATTACAGCTAAATCATGCTGAAACTGTCATTGGATTACCAGCGTGATGCTTGCAGAAGCACAAGTATGATTTTTAAGTTTAGCTTTGATGAAGAGCCCCCACAAATTTAGCACTTACCTATCTAATCCTCCCTCCACCCACCCCACTTCACCCCAACCCAGCCTCCAGCAGGCACTGCACCCACAGACCCCAAGAGAGAGGGGAAGGACTAACATCTGTTAAAAAAAAAATAAATAGGAGAGAAAGAAATTAAGCTGTCGTTTTTCAAGAGAGATAGACAGGGTGTAACTATGGTGTAAGATGGGATGGTTTGAGGGTATTTAAGAATGTGAAAAGTACTGTCTCCATGTCACTGTCTCCGCACAGACAGACAGACAGACACACACACACTGAAATATAGTACCAACTCCATCAGGATCAACTCAAACTCCTTTGATGAAGTTCAGCAAAGTAGCCAAAGTCTTGGTTGGGTTCAGTTTCTGTCAGCAAAGACGAGCTCATGTTAATATTAGCCATGGGCCCTGACTATGACCTGTGTCTGAAGATATAATTAACCAGTAATTAGCCAGGCCCAGTGTCAGAAAACCTCCTGATTGAGTTCACACAAAGTTTACACAAGTCAGAGGGATTCTCAAGTTCAGCCTGACTACATTCACATTTTTGGGTCAGAAGAGACATGGAAGTATAACATGTCCTTTTCAAACAACAAATGTCTTTCCCCAGTTTCCTTGACGGTACTGGTCAAGCGCACATGGATTATGCCAGAGCTTTCCCGCTGAATGGAAACAGAGCATTCATGTTCTCTGATCTGCTTGTGGCGACCCCTGCTGTAAGTCAGTGGGGGTCAGTCTCTGAGCTGACATGGACTGAAGACAGAATTGACCTAAACATCAACAGAATCCACCATTAAAAGTGTTAAACCTCAACATTCATGCACTATTATCTGTGGCTGTTTAATCATGGATTTGCTCTGAAAACATACTGTATAAACAGCTCTTTTGGCTCTTTTCTGTAATTGGACCATCAAACCTCCATGTTAAAACCATACAGCAGAAACATGAAAGACTGTTTTTTTTGTTTGTTTTTTTTTAACAGGAAGCTTGGAGGCACAACTTATGGCTGCTACTTTTGAAGTTAGTGCTTGTGTGCAGACAAGTTGTGCATCAAATTTTCCAGCAGAAGAACATACAAGGACATATAGCTAACATAAAACACAAGGGTTGCAATACAGAGGACATATGCATGCACTCTTACATGTTTCAGCAGGAGTTAAGGCCCCAATTCTGACCCATTCAAAGCTGTATGAGTTTACAAAAAAGTAATGACTAGTAACGATTCTACCTAAGAGACTGTTAGCCTAGCTAAATTGACCAGCACAGACACACAGTGGCTGCTACTTTGTTAGAGATAAAACCAAAGTTGGCTTTCTTTGAGAGAGATCTGGCAACGAGTCTGATGACCAAGAAGGTGAGGAGACACAGAGACCTGCCGCCCCCATGGAAGATGGGGCTGATAACTCAACATCACAGATGGCTGCCCGTGGTATGTTCCGTGACTCAGTCTAGGTTTTGTAGGTTGAACTCCCATCTGGAGGTAATGATGATGTCCAGCAACACAGAAAATAGGGCAGTACTGGTCAAAACTATAAATGGTGACTTATCAACAAGTTTGCAGGGGGCGACTTTATCAAAGGTATCAGAGCGTAGCCCGTGTACACAAACACACCCTGTGAACAAGTAGGTGAAGAAAGGCCATGCTGTAAAGTGATTTTATTGCTTTGGTAAGTAGCTTTGTTACTGTTATAGCACTTTATATGTATCACACACATAGATTCTTTATGTTGAAAGATTTGCAATATGCCCATAGTTTACAAGTAGAAACTCATGATTTCCTTACTGTGCTTTGTACTTCCCTTTACTTGAAACTATCATCCAGTGTAGATTTTGATGAGAATGCCTTCCCTTTGTTAGTAAATTTTTTATTTATGCAAAACCTGCGATTTTATTAGAATCGCAATTCAGCTGAAGCAAAATTCTAAAATAGGAAAGAGGAAAACTACAGCCGGGCCTCATTTAAATGTTGTGAGTGAGTCCACCCAGGTTGAGGAAAGACTTTTCTGCATAGCTGCTGATTTTTCCATCCAAATATGATTGAACTGCTCCTTCTCAAGGTAATTGTCCAGTTGTACAACAAATGGCACCTATGCACAGCGTCAAAGTGTAGGGGAAATCACTACGCTTGAATAAAACTCTCCTCCGTCGACTTCAGCCTCCCAAAAGCTTTTTCTCCGCTGCAGTCCGAGCAGCACTCAGGTAAATGTTAAAAGGTTCTTGTCCTGGCTGGAGAGCTTTCAAAGCCTCTTTGAAAAGACGGTCAAGGAGTGGGTGGGCTGGGTCACCTGTAACAAAAAAAGTCGACAGGCTGCCCTCGGATTTTCCTTTACTTTTTTAAGGGTAAAATTATAATAGTTAGACTTGTCAAGGCTGCGTGTAGGACATGAGAGCAGCTATTTTCACAGGTGATAAGGTTGAGGTTGCATATTGAGGTCTGCTGGTCAGTATGTACAAATGGTTCAGCGTCCCCATGTGTCTGGGGGGTTTTTGGGGGGTTGAGGTTAATTGACACATACTTAACATTTGGGCGTAGGTGAGCCTCCCCAGCAGCAGCGGGTGCCTCAGTAAATTTGCATCATGTGCTCTGCCTGGCATTTTGCAGCGGCAGCACGAGGGCTTGTTGAGGCAGGTGGCAACACTGTGCCCCACCTTCCTATGTATGCTCATGGTAATTAGCCATATAGGTGAAGAATACTGAACTTACCAACATATGTCATGTGTAACCCCTTGAAGAACATAAGAGGGCCATCCTTGCCTATTCATATAATCCCTGTATGCGTCAGTGGGTGACTAAATGTGTGTACCATCGATGTGCCCAGTTATTTGAGGGATGGGGGTGTTCTCTCAAATCTCTGCCCAATACCACATGCTTCCTTCATTGCTGGCTCTTTAACTAGATCATTGATGAGCGAGGAGATCATTCCTTTGCCGAGCAGATACGCAAACTATTATTTCTGTGTGCCAAACTGGTTAGTCATAGCTGTGTGCTCTCTGCAGCTCCCCAATTTGTAAAGGGCAGTTGCCACATGCTTCTCCAGTGGCACTGTTGTACTCATGGTTGCCTCCTCAGGGAATAAAATGTTGTCCATCATATTGCAAAAGGACCTGCACAACGTCAGAAAGTTTCCCCTCCATTCGGGCATCATCAAATTCAACACCAGTCCAAACCTTCATCCAACATGCACAAGCTGTCCAGGATGGAAAAAATGCCTCATGCTCAAAAATGGCAAATGCAGCACGCTGTGAGAGAAAATGACGGCATCTCCTCCCTTCAGTCGATGCTGCAAATATCAGAGCTCGCGTTGAGGTGATCTTTAAATTCATCAGGGCGAAAAACAATATACACTAACGATAATGAAATTCCTCCAATTTCCTTCTCTTATTTTGTGGTGCCAAATTAATTCGGTGTTTCCTGTAGCACACATCCTTCCAGAGATTAAGCTGATTATCAAAGAAATCTGCAAACTTGGGTTTTGGGGAAATTGGGTTTGGAGGCCTGCAGAATATTTCATAAGCAGACCTCCGCATGAACGGGGCAATGAGAAGAGTTTGATAAAGATGATGATAATCCACTCCTTCCTCATGTTTTGTTTGTGTCATGTTTCTGATACTCAATGCCAAACTTTCAATGAGGAAAAATCATTAATTATGTTCTTTCAGTCCTGTTTCCAAGCACGTAATCGGTGCCCTAATTTGGACATAAACTCCTTATTTCAAAATTTTCATTGTCCCTTTTCTCTTTTCTTTATTCAGCACTTGACTTTTGATGACTTGAGTCCATCCTGGCACTTAAGTTACAAGCTTGCAAACTTAAAGACCTTGTAAACGGCCTGCTGAGCAGACCAAGCCGAGACAAACGATGGAAAGAGTAATCAATGTCCCGCTATCCTACGAAGGAAATTCAGGGGGTGTTTCCCTGCCAAGAATCGGTGTGGTTTGTGTGTGATGTGGAAAAGCAAATAAAGAAGTTCAGGAAAGGTATAAGCACTTTGGAAAACATAAACAGCTTTCTTGGAAAACACCAAATGTGGTTCAGCATCACAGAGCCAATAGGAGAGTTTGGACCCCCCCAAAAAAAAGTCTGTTCTGGCCGGTGCCACGCTCCATTGAAATAAGCTATGGATTACATCCCATCTACAATAGGTCACACAACGGATGGGATAGGCACGTATCCCGCCATTCAGATCACACCACATGGGCTTAGCAGCACTGCTGACTAGTCAGGAGGCGAGGAAGATTAGAGGACTTCGGTCTAGCGTACATTAAGGCTACAGAGCGGGCCTGCAGCCACAGGATGATCTCCCAGCCCGTCTTCCTTTTTGAAATTTGGGGGTTTTCACCGTCAAGTCTCCCTCTCTTTCTTCTCTTCTTTTCTCTCTCTCTCTCTCTCTCCCTCCATCTCCCGTTCTCCCCGTTGCTGACTCTCTCTCTCTCGCGCTGTCAGGGGCCTTTTCCTCCCACCAGCCCCTGCAGTCGGCAGAGCAGGCCGGTTTGCATCGAGACTCTGTCGCATCCCCACAGATGCCTCCCCGGGAACACAGCATACGGCTATTACATAAAGGCTGAGTGACTTACAGGCAAATCCTCTCTACCCCAAAACTGCCAGAGCGTACTGCCAAACCACAGAGAGAGAGAGAGAGAGAGAGAGAGGGAGAGAGAGAGAGAGAGAGATGTGGTGTATTTTTGGGGCGCTGAGAGCTGCAGAATGTCAGCATTTAATCCTTCCTCAGCTACCCCTTTTCTCCTTTTACTTCTCTCTCTTTTTTTTTGTTCCTGCCTCACTCTTCACCACCACCACCACCACCCCCAGCCAATTCCTGCTCCACAAACACACACACACACACACACACACACACACACACACACACACATGCACACATCCCTATTCACTCCATCTATGTTGCTGGGAAAAGCAGCTTGTCAGAGCTGCTTCCTCACCTCGCTCACGTTGAGCATTGAGGATAAACATGTAGAAAAAGGTGTGTGTATGTGTGTGTGTGTGTGGGTGTTTGAGAGAGCGTGTGCCCATGTGTTTGTCTTGTGTGGTGCTGATGGGTGTGTGTGTGTGTGTTTGTGTAGTGAAGATTGGCCTGTTTTAAAACCTGGCTTCCCAACAGACACCAAATCTGTGTTTGTTGCTTCAGCTTCTGTGTTTCTCTGGATCTCTCTCCAATTCTCACCAGTTCTGGGCAAACAGCTAAAAGTGGTGTTTATAAGTAAGAAGTTGTGTTTGAGCTGCAGTAGTGTGTGTGTGAGTGTGTGTGTGTGTTTTCCCCATGGAGTTACACTGGAATAAGAACACACAAATTCACAAGGACAAAAATATTCATGACAACACATATGCACTCACACACACACAGGAAAACACATTAAGAAGAAGGCTGCAGTGTAGCACACACACACACACACACATGCAAATACACACACTCGCTCACAGATACACAAATACACTCCATCATCAGTATGCACACAGACACACACACATTCAAAAAAACATTCAGATGCATACAGTCACATGCAAACACACATATCTGCACATTCACCACACACTCATACACACACACACATTACTGCTACACACCCAAGATACACACTGGAAAAAGCAGCTTGTTAGAGCATACACACACACACACACACACACACACACACTCCTGTGTCAGTGATCCCGCAGCATCTCTGACTGAGTTGTAGTGTCATCACAGTGTGTGAGCGCCACACTCCG
>OMLF01053451.1:0-18718 GCA_900302615.1 Holocentrus rufus
TGCAAAACAGTTTTTACCCAACGGCCATCAAAACACTGAATTGCTGCTACCAGAGCTCAGCTCATTCTTTATGAATGTGATTGTGTGTTAGTGGGATGTGTGAGGCCTTATGCACTTTCATTATTTATTTATCATGGATGTTGTTGTTGTTGTTGTTGTTGTTGTTTTACCGTATGAGGATTGCACTCAATTTCGTTGTATTGAAGTTACAATGACAATAAAGTATTCTATCTATCTATCTATCTATCTATCTATCTATCTATCTTGATATTCTTCATACTTTATTTTTTATTAATTTTTAAAAGTCATTTTTGTCCCTATTAAATCCAGTCGTTTTCAGCAATTTTACTATTTTTTTCTACTTTTCAGCTTGTTTTTATGTTTTATACTTTTAAAATTATTCAACTTTATTCAAACTTTTTTTTTTTTTTTTTTTTTACAATGGCAGTCTATGAGAAGAAAGTTCAAACCAAGCCCTTTTTGAACTCTAACTACTCTCATATTTTGAGCTAGAAACTTCATTCAAACTTGGTATGGGTCAGTACAAGTGGTACTTTAAATCCTCCACAGATCTTTTCGATAATTTCTTCAGTTTTTGAGATATCATAATTTAAGTTTTATGCTCTTTTTTGACAGTTTCACATGACCCACACTCTAGCTGAGTCATCCCTGAAAATTTTCCCCCAAAAACTGAAATAACCTGTTGTAATTCCCACACTTTACAACTTTCATGGACAATTTCTAGATCAAAACGTAGAGAAATGTGTCCTATGTCACCCAGTGTTGCTCTCATTGTGATACGACTTATGTTTTTTTATTCAATGGCCTCTGTGTGCAGACAGTGCTGATCAAAATTCTCATAGACTGCCATGTTAAACTGAGCTCTGAAGTTCTCATCAAAAACAGACATGATGGGTGTTTTTAAATTGCGATTTACGACAAACCGTACCAGATATCAAAACATAACTAACACTGGACCAAGTCTGAAGGCTTCTGACCTGTACAACATTTCAACTATGTTTCTACATTGAAGTATGATGAATATATATGGCTTGAAAGACAGGCGATTTTGATCATGCTTGTGACCTAGCAAGGTCCCTGAGCACCCTAGCAACCGCCTAGCAACACCTTAGCAACCATCAAAAACACCATAGCAACTTCCTAGAAACACCATAGCAACCACCCAGAACTCCAAAGCAACTGCCTAGCAACACCCTAGCAACCATCCATAACACCACAGAAACCACCTAGCAGCACCCCAGCAAGCACCAAGAACACCATAGCAAGTGCCTTGCCACACCCAAGCAACCATCAAAAACACCCTAGCAACCACACAGAACTCCATAGCAACCGCCTAGCAACAGCCTAGCAACCACCCAGAACTCCATCGCACCTGCCTAGCAACACCCTAGCAACCATCCACAACACCACAGCAACCACCTAGCAACACCCCAGCGAGCATTAAGAACACCATAGAAACTGTCTAGCAACACCCTAGCACCCCCCAAAAACACCAAAGCAACTGCCTAGCAACTCCATAGCAACTGCCTAGCAACACCTTAGCAACCACCCAGAACTCCATCGCCTGTTCGTTTGAACTTCATCTCTGACTGGCTGTTCCAACTTCTCAGTGTTAGCAGTCAATCTGTACAACTCCATCGTTTTCTCAGACTCACCACTGCTTCTACTTCTACTACCTACTTCAACTTCTACTACTTCTACTTCTGCTTCTAATGATATTACTTAGGATTCCCTTCCATTGAAGTGGACCAGAGACTGTCCAGTGAGCCAGCATGAACAGCAGCAGGGCTCTGGCTCTGTTAGAGCAGATTTTACCTTCATTTGACTGGTAACACCTGTGTTTAACCTGGCTGCTTTTGGGTCAAAGGTCTCAAGATCAGCGGTTATGGAGCTTCACTTTTTATTCCGCTTTTAAATACCTTTGGTAACTTAGGAAATATAACAGTTAAGTGCAGAGAGACAGATAACAAAGTTGATATTTAAAACACTGCTTTAGCTCCCACAGTTTTAATGGCACAGACATATAATACCCCTCAAAATGTTCAACTATGTCTGCTCTATTGATAAAAACATCTAAATGATACCATTTACGGTATGTATTGTATTATTCCAACTGACACAATTTTCAGTTTATCTGGGGATTCAGTCCTTTTTTAAGTCTCACTACTCTTTCATACTTTCAACTAGAAACCTCACTCCATGTTTAAAATGTTCAGCTTCCTCAGCACATTAACAGTACAGTTTAACTTTTTGATACCTTTGATTCTTTTTAAGTTAAGTTTCAACTGGTTGAACTTGAAATACATGAACTTTAATTGACGTTAAGCATTGCTTCAACTGCTGCTTCATCTCTTCAAAGGACTGCGGCAACTACTGCTTCAGCTACATAAACTATTGCTGAGAACAACTCTTTTACACTTTTTCAAACTGAAGCAAAGAAAGAAAATTTAGCCTTTTCTAGTTTGATTAATAGAAGGGAACTATGGTCTTTTCAAAAGGAATACAAAGTCAACAAAACTTAGGACTGTATTCCCTCTCTCCAGGCTAGGGATGGGTATTGATAAGATTTTATTGATACCAATACCATTATCGATTGCGCTTATTGATCCGTTTCTTTATTGATTCCTTTATCAATTCCTCCTGTGAATTTTCTGTGTCCAAAAAGTAGACTTTACAGGTTTTCTGTGTCCACATTTTATTAAGTTTAAAAGTAAACAAATATGAAATTGGTCACTGTATCTGGATATCTCTGGACGTAAATGAATAAAAAATAATAGAAATCTTTGCACATGGTCACTGTATCCTAGATCTCTGGACATAAATAAATAAAAAATAAATAATCTCTGTACACTGTCACCGGATCCTAGATCTCTGGACGTAAATAAAAATATCAGTATAAACTCAACAGTTCTTGTTTAAAAATATATCTGCTTTCTCAGGAAGGATCCTTGATCTTTCAGGGCTGACAGTATCTCCAGCCGTTGAAAAGACCCTCTCAGATGGGGTTGAAGATGCTTGGACACACAAATAGGTAGCCGAAAGTGCTGAGAGCAAAGGCAGTGTGTCCCGTTTCTGCCACCACCAGAGAGCAGGGTTAGCAGACACAGAGATTGGAGGTAGGCTTCTGTAGCTGGACCCAGTGTTTCCCATTAATTACCTACATGGCGGCCCGCAACAGTCTAATTTGTCCCGCCACAGTTTCATGATGAAACGAAATATTTTTTACACTTCTCATAACAACGTAAAAGATCTCTAACGTTGTGTTTTGCGCCATTGCTTCAGCAAATCATCTGTCACTCCCAGTCCCACGCATCACACTTTCAACTACAGGTTGAAATTACGACTCACTGTGGGATGTCGTAGCTGACGAGGAGTACGTGAATGGAGCAGCGGTAAGGAGGGAGGAAGAAGTTTGCATTAAACATTGAAAGTTAAATGCGACTGTCTGGCCATGCATTTGCCCGGCCATAGTTTCACGTGGGCATGCAATGCATATAACCGACGACGTAAAACCGATGCATATAACTTGCGACACCAACATGTGCCTGCGCACAACCACACAAAGTCCCTTGCTGCTGCTGCTCTCCCTACCTTGGGCTTTCCATGCAAGCGCATTGATGGGTAGGGAGGTTCTGCCCCCCCTGCCTCAAGGCTTTCCATGTATGCACATGGAAGGTCAGGGGACCCAGAACAGAGCCATACCGCCAAAATCTAAATTATGTTAAATGTAATTATGCTGTATGCTGCTAATAAACTATTTTTGACTAAAGTGGTCCTGACTGAAATAACACTTGTGTTCCTTTATTTCAGTGAGGTCCGGCATTACAGAGTTAAAGACAGGCACAGCACACAGGTAAACTAATTCAACTTGTTCTATTTAGTTCACCACAAAATTAATTCAAGGAGAAACTGATTCATTTCAACATATTTTTTCCTTTTGGTATGGATTTATTGGCATGGTCAAGAAATAAGATAGTCAAACCATTTGCTGTAGAATATGAGATCCTTGTGACTAAAAACGGTTCCTGATCCCCCTCTCTCCCCTCTCTTTCTCCCTATTGCTCTATCAGATCCATCCCCTGGTGACTTCAGCCATGCCCTGTTCAGCTGGACATCATCATACTTCTACCACATCTAATAATGTCCTCTCCAGGTGTTCCCTCATCTTCTGACTGTTGCTGCAGCTTGGTGGCTGATGGTCGTCTCTGTGCTGCTGTGGCCCCAAGCTGTCATATTTTACCCTTCTCTACAACAGATCCTCCCCCAAGTTGCACTTTATAGAGCATGTATTATTTAGTCCAGAATTTTACATAATTGAGAATTTTATATTGTTTCACATAATTGGATCCAAAAATAAACCTCAAGCAAATTCTTGGCTTATGTTGATATTTGTGGTAAAAATGAGGTATGAAAAATTAAGTTTTTTAATACTGAGAAAAACATTGTCTGCACTGAATAGTCTATGATATTCATCAGAAATATAAGTTCTGGTTTGACTAGGAATATACCTATAAAGCTTGTGGAATCAATACAGAGTGTAAAGTACTGCCTAATGAACATAGAAAACTCAGGCATATATATTATCCAGTTTTATTCAGTAACAACAAAGGAATCACACTGACAGGATTTCATAATATGCATTAGAAATAACAAAAATAATACATATGATAACCCCAGCCCTTGAAACAAGAAGATCAAAGAAAAAGAAGAAAAGAAGTAAAAGAAGCAAAATGGAAGGGGACAACTAAAAATGTAAGGTCTATTACACCCTTGAAGCTGCACTGATGCCCTGATGATGCACCTCGTACTAGAGGTGTAGTGTGGAACAGACCAACAGACCAGAGTAGCCACCCACTTAGCAGCCCGGAACAAAGCCAGTGTCCGTGGACATCAGGGTAACAGCCTCACTGACAGACTGTGGACTCTCCATCATCCAGCTACCTAGACAAGGAAGTAAATTAGCATTCAAGATGTGCTATGGTTCTAGCTCCGTTTTATGTCTTGCATTATCATAACACACCCTTCAAACTCACTCCCCCCAATCCATCACTACAACATGCAGAGTAATGCTTCCATTAGGAATAATTATGTATGTGTCTGTGAAGGTTCTCATTCATCCAGGTCATGGTACTTCTAAGTGCTTAGTTGAGGCAACTGGACTTGATAGGTTTTCTAGAGGACGTTTCGCCTCTCATCCAAAAGGCTTCTTCAGTTCTAACTGACTGGTTGGGAGACCCAGGTATTTATCCTCTTGCAGGGTCGTTCTACCTAGAGAGTCGTTGTGAGTCGTTGAGGTCACTTGTGAGTCGTTGAGGTCACATGTGAGTCGTTGACCACCCCGGTCGTCATTTGAGTCGTTAGGGTCACGTGTCATGTGGGACATTAGGGTCGCATGAGTCGTGGTGTGAATGGGTGTTGAGCTTCCTAGGGAGGGATCTCATGACTGAGTTGTAAGTGGCTGATAAGTGGTGTCGTAGGCCACCTCCTCTATTCATTGATGGTCTTTCCAGTGTGACGTAGATGGCTTCTTTCACTCCTCGTTCAAACCACCGGTCTTCTCTGGCCAAAATGTGTACATTGTTGTCCTCAAATGAGTGTCCCTTGTCCTTCAGATGTAGGTGGACTGCTGAGTCTTGACTTGTGGAGCGGTTGTTTTGTATCCCCAATGTACAAGTCCTGACATTCTTCACTGCATTGGACTGAGTACACTACATTGTTCTGCTTGTGCCTGGCTGTTTTGTCCTTGGGGTGGACAAGCTTCTGCCTCAGGGTGTTGCCGGGCTTGAAGTGCACAGGGATGCTGTGTTTGTTGAAAATCCTCCTGAGTTTTTCAGATACTCCTGCATTGTAGGGGATGACAATGTTGTTGCATTTCTTGTCCTTCTGTTCCCTTTCTTTTCTGTGTCTTTTGGTGGTTTTGACAAAGGCCCAGTTAGGGTAACCACATGTTTTAAGTGCTTCCCTGATGTGTTTCTGTTCCTTCTCCTTGCCTTCTGTCCTTGTGGGCACATTCTGAGCCCGATGGTGTAGGGTTCTGATGGTGTAGGGTTCTGATGACCCCCAGCTCGTGCTCCAGTGGGTGGTGGGAATCAAAGAGCAAATACTGATCCATGTGTGTAGGTTTTGTGTACACTTCAATGTTGAGGCTTCTGTCATCTTCAATCTGCACTGCACAATCCAAAAAAGTCAGCCTGTTTTCCTTAACATCCTCACGAGTGAACTTGATGTTGCTGTCCACTGTGTTGATGTGCTCCATGAAGGCTTCCACTTCCTGGGTGCTGATCTTGACCCAGGTGTCATCCACGTACCCAAACCAGTGGCTGGGGGCCGTTCCCGTGAAGGATGTCAGGGCTCTGCTCTATATTTCTTCCATGTAGGTTCTGTGCAGGCCACACCATTATCAGTCCTGATTTTGTGATTCTGTTAAACTTTTTATTGACTCTTAGGTCTTTGATCTTTTTGCAGTGCAATGCAATTTTTCTGTTTTACCTTTATATATATAGAAACATTATTTGCCTTCTTATTTTCAGAAAGTTTGCAGTGGTGATTCATTTTGAGTTATAACATTTGCCAATTTTTTGCCTGTTCCCACAGTGACATTCCATCCGTGATGTGGAAAAAAAATGGAACAAATAATTTTTTTTTTCTTTCATTTGTCCACTTTATTCATTTCAAATGAAGAACGAAATGTATACAGATCACAGAAATGTATAACAAAATTACAGGGTACATTACTTATATAGCAACAGATAAATGAGGTAGATCAGCCCTTTTATCACAATGTAAACAAAGTCATTTACAAATAGATGCAAACAAAATGCAGTGAAAAATTGGACAGCAGTGGCCATAATTATTGCATTCAAGGAATACTGGACATACAATTCCCTGTGCAACCTTGTGCTTCTTCAGAACTGAATCAATGTTAAGACTGTTTAACTTGTTTTGAAGTCAAATATTTCTGAAATGTACATTACTTAAATGAAGACACACACAAAATCACATTTTTGATGTACAGTAATTCACAAAATTTCTGTGTACAACAGATGTGATTGATAGACACAACAGTGTCCCATCCATATTGTGTATCTGCTGGTTGCAGCTTCATTGAAGCTCCGATGCCATTGTTTTATGACTGCAGCATTACATCAAACAGAAAATATCTACATGTCTGCATTTTATACACATTTCAATGAAATAGTTTGCTTGTGTTAACTACAAAGAAACTATATATATATATATATATACACATACACATATATGTGAGTGTGTGTGTGTGTGTGTGTGTGTGTGTGTGCATTCAGCGGCTCCACTAAAAATACTCAAAGTTTGTAGTCATGCTCCAAAAGGTGCCCAGGAACATTTGTTGGCACAGAAACATGAGCTGAGAGTCATGCCCGCGGTTGATTGCCACTTGTCTCTGGTGAAGGTGCAGCATCTGGTGGGGGAGGAGCATCATCACTGTGTTCCAGCTCTGGCTTCAGCACATGACCATTGGTAACAGTGTTGCTCTCCAACATGCTTTCATCATGCCAAATGTTCTCTCAATAACGGACCGGGCATGTGAATGACAACGATTAAAACGAGCTTCAGCCCTCCCCTGAAGTGGTAGTCTGTAGGGTGTGATGATGGTTATTGGGGTCTCTATGCAAGGATACCCACCATCACCCAGAGTGAAGTACCCAGGTGGGGGGTACTCAGCTCTGAAGTATACTGGGCTGTTTCTGAGAATGCGGGTATCATGAACAGAGCATGGGAAACCTACAAATATGTTCAGGAACTTGCCAGTGGAGTCGCAGATGGCCTGCATTTGGATGGAGTAGAACTGTTTGTAATTGAAGTAGTCCTCTCTATGGCACCATCTATGGTGCCCACTGCCTTGTCAAATGCTAAATGGTGAGCCAACCGTCCAAATCCATATCCAATGTTGTCAATTTCATCAAGCGCTGGATAACAAATTACTTTGCCTTCTTTAATAGTGTTCTTAATACTCTTGCCATCATCAGTGTGTTCCAACTCTGGCTCCAGCACATCACTATTGGTAAGGCAGACATTGCGCAAGAGGTATCTGTTGAATGAAAAAGTTAGGGGTTAAAGAAAACACTGAATATACACTTACTAGATATCCTGCATCATTAAGGCATTATTCTTATTAGTCTGTGTCTACAAATGTGTGTGGATTGGAGGGTGGGGGGCTTACCTCAGACAGATGGCAAGCCGTTTACTGGGAGCAATGGGCTCGCCGGTAGTGGGTATCCATCCTGCGTATCAGTGGGCCAGTTAAGGAGATCATCAAACTGGCTTTTGTCCAGTCTGAAGTACCGCTGAAACCAAGCATCATCAAAACACAGCTCCTGTACCAACCTATGAAATTCGCCGTGAAGTTCCCGGGTTCACAAAACCTTGTGGACCCAGACGGACCTACAGCGCTTCCTCAACAAATACACCCCTGCAATGCAGAGAAGGCTCCCCAAGGTGCAGTCTATGGTGAAAGAGGAGAACTGCGCCCTGCGTGCTATATATATAAGCTACACCTGTTACTATCAAATTGTAGGCCAATCACTTCCTGCATTTTCCTCCCGAAAAAAAATCAACAAAAAAACTCATATGTCTCAAATGGCTTTACGCACCCAATACCCCAGACCTAAACCTTGATTAAAAGAACAACTCTCAATATAAAAGAAGACAAGCAGAACCCTCAGAATGACAATAAAACAAATCTTACATAATTGTGACAATATTTGGCTTATAATACACACAGAAAATGAATACCCATGAAAACAGCTATTTATTAAAATATAGCCTTTACATAGATAGTCTAGTGTTATAATTACATCTCCACAGTTATTGCTGTAGATGTATTCTAACTAGTTGACCATAGTCTACTCAGCTAACATGATTTTGGAGAAATCAGAAATTTATTTATTTATTTATTTGAATGACAAATAAAGATTGGGCACATTTAATAATAAACATTGAAATATGAAGAAATGTATATTTTATCATCTTTGTCAAATCAACTGCCTGCCTGCCGAATAGCTCTCACACAAACTTGATATTGATCACAAATGAACTGATGACTGCTGCGCTGCTTGAACAACCCGCCCACTGGCGATGAGTAGCCGGCGACCAGAGCAAATGCCAGCGCTCGTGAATCTTTTGGTGTGAGTCCGGGGTTACCCGTGGGTTTCCTCCAGTAAGTAATTCCTCATTTCTGATTTCTTGTGTGTGCGCGCGCGCATGCATGCATGCATGAATCTATGCATGTAAAGCTATATTCTATAAGATTCAGTTGATATATAGACATCTTCCTGTAACTTTCTCTGTCACTCTCCCAACAAAAATTAGACTTTCTTCTCACTTTGACCCTTTCCATACAAGTACAAAGTAATCTTTTATAAAATCACTATGCTTTACATATATATTTTTGTAAAACTTTATGAAATACTTGTATAGTTAAATATGGAGTAAAATCAATGAGCATTTTTAGAAATGACAGCCTTACTGCCCGCAGTCGGCTGCATTAGACAGGCCTGAAGTCACGGCCACTGCCTTTTCTGGATGGCTGTCTGAAAAGAGAGCCAATAATCATGTTTGATAGGCTGTGATTCATCACACACATTGAGGCCATGGGCTTCCCAGAATAGTCATGATCCGCCTGGAGACAACAGTGCTCAGCTGAAGAGAAACGGAATGGTTTTACTGCTGCTATGGGAAATTATAAAAATCTAGGTTCCGGGTGAATATGTAAAATATGTTCAATTAAACGGTAAACAGTTTAAAAATATTCAATGCATGTAGGAATTGCACCTTCCTTCAAACAAGTGCATCTCAAATTTAACTTCTATAAAACTTTTACGATATTACAGTAAATGCCTCAACATTCAACCTTAGTTTTAATGCATTTTAATTGATTATAGCAGAAACTAAGGAAAACTGTCTCTGTTGTGAGGATCCAGCTTTTGAGATAAAAGCTATATCATAACTGCTATCATAACTCTTGAAGAAAACTATTAAAAAACAAGATCTTTTGGACACTGACCTGGTTTAGAACAATGCACAGCATGAAGACGACAAATCATTTCTTTAAAGGCAATAGAGCTGGGTGAAACTTCTATTTTAATCTTTGTGGATTTTGTGTTCTTGTGTGAACAATATAGCTAACATCTTGACCGATTACCAGAACATCCTCACGTTCCACCACAAATGGTATTCAGACGAAACCTCCAGTCCCTCACGCCGGCCCAGCTCTCCAATGAGGTCTCATCAACCATTCCTGCCATCAGTACTCAGTTCTCTGAGCCTGACAAACTCAGTATGCTGCCACCAGCTAACAGGTCCTCACTTACTTCATTTTCCCAGCTCACACAGGAGCAAGTCTCCAAACTTTTGCTTGACTCTCGTCCCACTACCTGTCCACTGGACCCCATGCCTTCGACCTCCTGCAGGCCATTTCACCCACACTTATCCCTGCAGTCACACATATAATCAACTACTCACTTACAACAGGTGTGTTCCCCACTGCTTTTAAGCAAGCCCAGGTGACTCCATTGTTACAAAAAAAAAACCTACACTCAACCCATCTCGGTTTGAAAACTACAGGCCGGTTTCACTACTCACCTTCCTTTCAAAGACACTTGAATGCACAGTCTTTAATCAGGTCTTTGAACCCCCTTTCTGAGAACAACCTGCATGACCCTAACCAATCGGGCTTCAAACGTGGACACTCTACTGAAACCGGACTCCTGTCTGTAGTGGAAACACTGCGTTCAGCTGTTGCTGCTGGTCAGTCCTCTGTCCTACTGTTCCTTGACCTATCGGCTGCCTTTGACACGGTTAACCACCAAATCCTCCTCTCCACGCTCACTGAGCTTGGCTTCTCAGGATCTGCCCTCCGCTGGTTTGAGTCCTACCTATCAGGGAGATCCTTCAGAGTGTCTTGGAGAGGGGAAGTGTCCCAGTCCCACTCGTTGCCCACAGGTATTCCTCAGGGGTCAGTGGTTGGGCACCTTCTCTTGTCAATATACACCACGCCACTTGGTGCAGTCATCCGCTCACATGGCTTCTCATACCACTCCTATGCTGATGATACCCAGCTCCTCCTGTTCCCGCCAGACGACCTTACAATCTCGGCATGGATATCGGCATGCCTCTCCGATATCTTGGCATGGATGAAAGACCGCCACCTTCAGCTTAACCTATCAAAGACTGAGCTCCTTGTCATTCCAGCCAATCCCTCTGTATAACAACAGATCAATGTCCAGCTCGGTTCCACTGAGCTCATCCCCACAATGTCTGCCAGAAACTTGGGTGTCATCATGGATGACCAGCTAAACCTTTAAGGACCATGTGGCTTTTGTTGCTCGTTTATGCTGGTTTGCCATGTACAACATCTGGAGGACAAGACCCTATGTATCTGAACATTCAACACAGCTCCTAATACAGGCTCTTGTCATATCACGCCTTGACTACTGTAACTCCTTACTGGCAGGGCTCCCAGCATGTATGCTCAAAAATCTGCAGATGATCCAGAACGTGGCAGCGGCTGCATTCATTTAACGCACAAATAGAATGAATATGCAAATAGTCCCTGCCTCTATTCAAGTATCCACCAAATGTATTGTGGCTGCTCACCTTTGACTCTGCCCACACAAACTTCCGCTTGTTTGATTTTTTGCTGCTGTAGGCTACGCTACACAATGGCAAGAGGTAAAATACGTTCATTCAGCCACAAATGTTCAAATCGGAGGCTGATTCTGAAGAAGAAGAGCAAACTGCACAGAGTCGCCTACAAGTGAATGAATCAGAATGGTAATTTTTTTTATCTATCACTCTCTACAATGTTAGAAACGTAGCGGTAATAGATAAGATGAACCTTAAGTCAGTCAGCTGTGTCTTGCTAAAGTTAGCTAGATAAACCTTTGGCCTGACAGCCAGCCCTGATAACATTTAACTTTACCAACCTTGTAAAGACAAACATCGCTGTTAGGGAGTGTTGCTTTGAAAACCATAGAAAGTCTTTACAGAATGGCATCTAGCGAACTTGTTCAACTAGTTAGTATTATGCAAATAGTGTCTTAGATACTGAGCCTACCATTGGTTAGTGGTCTGTGACATAACAGACTGGTGAACTTGTGTGACGTCAACCCTGATTTCTTTGAGTGCAACAGGGAAGTAGCGTTTTGAGCACTATGAAGCAAAAACAGTGCTTTATGATTCTATGTGCCGGAGTACATAGAATACATCAATATAGAAGCGAATTATCTGAAAAAACACAAAACACATCACTCAAACAGAAAAAAACATGATTTTAAAACAGTGCACAACTAAAGCTACCTCTGAAATTTACACATGATCACTGTTGGGTAAAGTTACTTTTCAAAGTAATTAGCTGCATTACTGGATTACCTGCTGAGAAAGGTAACGCGTTAGATTACTTATAGATTACTTTTGCATTGCGTTAAAACTCCTTTTCAGTTCCTGTGCAAATTATCCAATGAACCTTTTACACTGTAAACCCGAACAGTACTACAAACTCATAACTATTGCCGTCAACTAAACCAAAGTGAGTTAATTAGTTCACCCGACACTGAAACATTAAGTATTCCTAACGAATAATCGCGTTTTGAGTTAACAGCGCTTAGTATGTGTAAGTGAACACTGTCCCTCAACTTGAAACGTCTGAGTGAACAGGCGTGCGTGAGGGGACGTGACGTCTGACGTCACTACACCCAACGTTTCAGAGCACGTATCCAGAAAATTCAAGATGGCTGGACGCTAGCGGGAGATGAGACGGGAGCGAAGAAAAGTCGAAAAAGAGTCATATTCGTCAAAAAACCCACACAACGACGGTCATTTTTTCGCCGTGCTGTTGCAAAATTGTCTTTTATCTGTGTTTTGTGTTCCGGGGGACCCCGACTCCAGAATTTGAAAGTTTCGCGCGTGAAGCCGGTGAGTAACGTAACGTTAGTAACTTAACTTTTCAAAAGTTCAATACTGTTAACTTAGGCTATCTTTTGTTAGACGCAGTGAATGTGTAGGTTACATGCTACGATATTCGACATATTTCCAACTGTTTGAAACGAAAGCATATTACTTTATTGTCAGTGTTGTTTCTAGGCCCAGGTCGCTAACGTTACTTCGTTACTGTCAACAACGTAACGTTAACATTAAGGGTAACGTAGTGGAAACAGCCGTTCTTTGCCTTGATAAATATGCAGAGGACGACGTGTTTCAAATATCGGTGAAATATTTTAATAAAAGCAGTTACTGCATATGTGAAAGGTTTTTTTTAATTTTTTTTTTTATTAGACATTGGAGAAAAAAAAAACATAATATGTTCAGAAGGGTTGTCTAACGGAGTCGCTCTCGCCAATAAGGGATTGACGACGTAATACAGTGTGTTTTGTGTGTGTGTGTGTGTGTGTGTGTGTACTGTATGTGAAGGTGTATCCTTAAAATAGATATTTATTATATGGTATATAAATGTATGTATGAGGAGGTGTGTGTATATAGGGATGTATATGTGTATGTGTGGGTAGATATGCATGAATATGTGTTTGTGTAGCTATATATATATATGTGTGTGTGTATATATGCATGCATGAATATGTGTATGTATATTTGTAAATTACACTTAGGTCTCTTAATACAAAGTCACATAAATATGTCTAAGTATCAAGGATAAGCAGCTAGACAGGTTTACAAGGAAGTTTATAGTTACTTTCAGTAGATAAGGAGAAGGGGTGGGAGTTTATAAGTTATACTTCTTCTCACTCCTTTTCGTATATGTATATTCTATGTCTTATGTTAAATGTTTTATTTTCTTTTTTTGTTTGTTTTGGGTTTGGGTTTCATATACGAAATAAACAAATCAATCAATCAATCAATCAATACAGTACACTATACATAATCATATGCATTTTGCATCTTAAGTGACATTAAACTGTTTGTGCTCTCTGTTATGTTATAGTACCATAGAGCGGTTGGAAATGAAGTTTGTCATTTTGAGCAGCATTGGTGATTATATTGGTGAGTATTTGTTCATTTTAAAACACCATTTGGTTATGACATTCACCATGATTTGGAAATAAATTACATTTGTTTATTGTCTCCCTGCAGATCGTGTGTGACGTCTCTGCCTGCCCCATTCCAAGGTAAATGGATTGGAAGTGCAAGCTGTGCTCTGTGTCCTTGGACACACGTCCAAAGTTATGTAGGCATTATCAATTGCACCATAACCACTTCTCAAGAGTCAGCCCTCTACCATGTTTGTACAGTAACTGCATCTGTACTTTCCGGTCATTTAATGCAGTTAAAGCTCATTTGTCTCGGTGTCATAGTGATACAAGCAGAGTAAATGCGACTGATGGTTCACAGTCAGGAAGTGCATTTTTTACATGTCCCTTGTGTGGCACCAAGCAGACATTTTCTGAGGCATCACTATTTTCTCATTTAAGGAGTCATTTAAGAAATCATGAGATGGTAGTATGTCCATACAGTAACTGCAGTTACAGTACAAATGCGTACTCGTCCTTCAATGCACACAAAAGCCGAAACCATGCAGGCAGTTCAGATTTTGATACGAACATTGTATCTTCAGAAAAGAATGGTACACCAGACACACCTGCTGGTGCAAATGTTGAGGAGGGACCTGCTCAGTGTGATGGCACAGATACCTTTGACCCTGTTGAGGTAGAGAGTCAGTGTGACACAGACACTTTAAGAGCGCAGCTGCACCAAAGTTTAGCGTCGCTATTCTTAAAGATGAAAACAATTCTTCATGTGTCTGACCTGGCAACTCAGGACATAGTGGAGCATCTGACACAAATATTTTCCCTGTCCCAGCCTCTAGTCAAACAATCTCTTAGAGAAGTCTTAGAACATCATGGCATCTCTGTCAGTGAAAATGCTCTAGATGACATAGTTACTGCAGTTCTGGAAAGCAACATTCTTGTAAATGCCACAGCTAAAGGTAAAGAGTTATCTTCAACTAAAAGAAGGAAAACCTTTGTTGAAAAAAACTACCCTGTGGTGAAGCCTGTAGAGTATGTGCTGGAGCCTGGACACACAGCAGTCTACATTTCTATTCTTGAGATGATTCAGAAAATGTTCAAACATACAGACATTCTGGACAAAATTCTAGAAACAAAGATGTCACAGGAAGGTCATTTCATGAGCCACCAAGATGGCTCATACTATAAGGAGAATGAATTATTCTCTTCCTCAGATGATCTAAAGCTACCACTCATTTTGTACATCGATGATCTTGAAATAGCGAACCCACTTGGAACATCTCGGAAGATCCATAAACTATGTTCAGTCTACTGGGTATTTGCTGACCTGCCTAGTAAATATAGATCATCATTGCACGTGCTTCAGTTAGCAGCATTATGTAAGGTGTCTGACGTTCAGCGGGTTGGATATGAAAGACTGTTTGGTCCTCTGTTACGAGACATCCAAACTCTTGAGCAAGATGGTGTTTTTATTGAGTCCATTGGTAAAGCTGTAAAGGGAACAGTCTTGTGTGTCGTGGCTGACAATCTTGCAGCTCATGGATTGGCTGGATTTACAAAGTGTTTCAGAGCTCAGTATGTGTGTAGATTCTGCACAGCTACCAAAGACCAAATTCAGGCTCATGATGTTGGCAGTGGAGAATTCAGTGTGCGGACAAAAGCCAGTCATGATGTTGATGTTGATGCTGCACTGCATGGGGTTAGTCAGAGTGGTGTTCAGGAAGGCTGTGTTCTGACGCAGGGTCTACAGTATTTTCATACAGTCACAGGCTTCCCACCAGATATCCTGCATGACCTTCTTGAGGGCATTGTGCCTATAGAGCTGGCCCTGTGCATTGGGAAAATGATACATAATAAATACTTCACCCTGGAGTATTTAAACAGAAAAATTGTCTCATTCCCATACAAACACACAGACAAGGTTGACAGACCTCAGCCTATCCCAAAGAACTTCACTGTGAAGAAAACAGTTGGTGGAAATGGCCATGAGAATGCTACTTTGCTCAGACTTCTTCCATTGATGATTGGTAGTAAAGTTCCAGAAGAGGATGGAGCATGGTGTGTACTCATGGATTTGAAGGAGATAGTTGAGTTGATGGTTTGCCCAGTGTTTACAGACGAATCCATCCAGTATTTGCAAATGAAGATACAGGATCATCGACACATGCTGCAGGAAGTTTTTCCTGATTTCACACTCAGACCAAAGCATCATTACACTGAACATTATGCTGACCTCATACGTTGTTATGGACCTCTTGTCCACTTGTGGACAATGAGGTTTGAGGGAAAACACCGCTTTTTCAAGCGTGTAGTACATGACACACAAAACTTCAAGAATGTTTTAAAAACACTAGCAAACAGACATCAGCACATGATGGCATACTCTCTCAGTGCCCCATCCTTCTTCAAACCCCACCAGCAGACATCAAGCGTCTCATCTGTGATGGTATCAGGGCTTCCTGATGTTGCAAAGGCATATGTTGAACACATGACAGAAAGCAGCATGATTTACAGCACATCAGTTGTCAATGTTGATGGAACTGATTATGGCGTGGATATGTTTGTGTCTGTGGGACAGGAGGGAGGCTTGCCTCAGTTCAGCAAAATTGAACAGATTCTCCTTGTCGATAACCAGATTGTCTTTGTTTGCAAGACACACACATCATATTACATTGAGCATCTCAGATCATATGAGCTTTCACCAGGGAACCTGACTGTCCACCTTCTACAAGAGCTCAATGACCCATTGCCTCTCTCTGCATACAGAACGGATGGAAGACTGCTCTTAACACCAAAACGGTTCATCTTACTACACTGAATCAGCTCATTTAAGGTAAATGGCTAATAACTTTGTTCAAAGATGGTTCTTAATCACAATGAAACTAACTCTATCTACTAACTGTTTTTTTTGTTGTTGTTACAGCACATCAACACATCAAGATATGGCTGCTCCTCAGAAATTTGTGCTCCGTGTTTGTGTTGCAACAGATCTTGCCATGAAGCTCATTCTAACCGAGCGACCGCAGTCAGTAGAAGAGCTCAAGAATATAATGCAAGAGAAGTTTAAGCCAATGCTGGACTGTGAGTTTACCCTTCAATATGAAGACCCTGACTTTGATGGACAGCTCAGTGTTCTTATGGATATTCAGGAGCTCCCTGAAAAAGGAACACTGAAAGTGGTGAGATCTGAAAGTGATGTATCCTCCACTGGAAGCTCAGACACAGACATACTACCGCATGTCCCTTTAAGACAGCGTCAGAAAAATTGGCCAGATTGTTTCCCTGTGCCAACTTTTTCTTATGAAGTTGAGCATGTATGTGCGCAGGGAAATGCAGCCTTTGAAAGTTCTGGGAAGACACTGAAATTAACAAGAGCTCAAAAACACAATATCCTGGAAAACATGGCTGAAACGATGTACAGCTTCAAGCCATATCCACATGACAAGGAAGTGGCTATGGCTGCTGAAGCTCTAGTAGCAGCTCATCCATGCCTCAAAGAACATGGGAGTAAGAATGGATGGTATGGATGGAAGGTGGCCTTGAAGTTCAAGATGGGGAATTTTCGCACAAAGTTGGCCAGATCTGGTTGTGCGGAGGTCTCCATCAATGCAGGCAAGAGGAGCCTAACCAACCCTGAAAACGACCATCCTCATTCCAACATCAAAAGAGCAAGAAGAGCCGAGGTGAATTTCCTGCCCAACTTTCCCAGGGGAGAGAATGAGGCAACCTTGGAGGAAATGAGAGTACAAATCACACAAGAGACTGAAAAGACTGAGAGAGACCAGATACTGATTGAAAAACTCATGCACACAACCTTTGCCCTTCGCCGGCAACACATTGTTCAAGGAAGTCCAGGGGTGCGGGAATTCCTGGATAACTGGCCGGCCTTGCGAATGCAGTCACAGGTAAATATATAGTATGTTTTGATTAGTAATAGTTAATAAAAGTAATTGATATTTAACAATTCATGTAGAAAATATCTGACAACTCCACATTGTTTTTACACCTAAATATTTATATGTGTACAGGTGTTTTCAGAGTTTCATCGTATTACAAATGTGAATCTACGCAACCAGTTCTACTGTGAACTTGACCGCTACACACCAAAACTAGTTGCACTGTATCGTCAGAAGTCCTCAAGGACTGGAAAGGGAGCAGAGGCACTACGAGAGATGCTGATAATTTATGACTTGGAGGTAAGTTTATGTTTGACTTTTTCATGGGGACAATGCTGATCATATGTGTTGTCATTACAGATTACAGATGCCTTGATAGTAGTCAGTCATCCTGCTGAATCATAGATAGATTACTGTTTTTAACGTAACTGAAGCATTACATTGTTATACCAGTGACACGGACATTTTTTCTTGTTTCTCAATCTAGGAAGAACATGACATCAACATGCGACGCACTCTGGCTCTTCGTGGACTTCCAGTGTATCTCCGGGAGGATGACACCGAATTCTACAAAACCTGGAATGTAAGTATGTCTCTGCAGCCAGAGCTATGCTTCACTCTCACACACACACACACACACACACACACACACAGTGACTGATCTCTTTGTGCTTGGAGAGGAGATTTGAGGAGAGGAGGAGGAGGAGGAAGAAGAAGGACAGGAGAGGAGGGGAGGAAGAAGAATGAGAGGAGAGGAGGGAAAACAATGAGAGGAGAGGAGAGGAGAGG